>OVBL01000848.1:0-234776 GCA_900406555.1 Pseudoturritis turrita
TGTTTAAATAAACTTGAAGCCAGAGTGAAGCCAGAGTAAAGCCAGAGTCAAGCCAGAGTCAAGAAAATGGGCATGTTTTTCGATTGTGTCCTGCATTATGGCATTTTGAGCACCTGTGATGAATTTTTAGGCTACTCTGGAAAAGACTCTTTTTCATCTGTGGGGGAGGAGTACTCTGCGAAAGTTTAGCTTTCTTATTTGGTGTTTGAGTAGTCGGAGAATTACGAGATCGTTTCCTTCTCACCTTTGGGGATGAGTAGTGGGTGAAATATTATCGTGAATGGAGTACTCTGCTTTATTTTCTTCATAACGGATGGAGTCCTCTGCTTCGTTTGATTCGTGTGGATTGAGTCCTCTGCTTCGTTTTTTGCTTTGTGGATGAGTAATCTGCGAAGGTTCTGTTTTTTTCTTTTTCCATTGATTACGCTTGAACCGCTTAGCCTTTTCAATTGCAGAAAGGTATCTCTTTACCTTCGGTCTACCGGAAGGTACTTTTATGACTGGTGGCAGACATTGTTCACTAATTACGTGTGGTGGTAGAATCAAATCTTTGTCTACAGGTTTTATAGGTTCTGAGTACGTTGAATACAAGTAGTCCTTTGTGAAATGATCATTCACCAGGGTAGCTTCATCAGTTTTTCGACTTAATGCTGCTTTAATCGCGTGCTCGCAGGGAATCTTCTCGACATCATATGTTTACAAGTACGAAGTCTCTGCAATCATAAATTCTAAAAAGGAATCGAACTTAGAGCAGATAAACAAGGAAAACGTTTCCTGAGACTGGCAGACTTGCTCAGGATACGTTTCCTGAAACTGGCAGTGATAAATAGCAAAAAAAAACTTACATACCTTCTGTAGATCAACCACACAATCATAATCTCCACCTGTAACATGGCTACAATTTGAATCAGTATGATGAACATTTAAAATTTCCAAGCTACCGTGTCTTTCATGCAGTAACTTTTCAACGTTTGGGGGAAATTTGTTTTTAATGAGGCATCTTTGTCTCGCCTTTCCACAAACCATCTTGACAACAACTTTCTAATAGTCTCCACGAAATGTTTAACAGGAAATGATCTGTCTTCCTTAAGCGCGGCATTAATGGATTCTGCAATGTTGCTCGTCATTATACCAAATCTATCTCCTGGAAAATGTGCACAAGCCCAAAATCGAAATTCCGCCTCTTCCAAGTAAACTGCTAATTCACTATTCTGACGACGAATCACACCAAACAATTTTTCAAAATCTACCAGTCGATATGCATATGCAGCACGACACACCAAACTGAGCATTGCGTTCTTTTTGAACTTTAAGATGAGGTTATTTTTGAGGTGATAGTAACATACTCCTCTATCAGCTGCGGGGAAAACCTTCTCAATGGCCTTTGCAATTGATGGATGACGGTCAGAAATAATGGCCAAATTTTATCATCAAGTATCACACCACGCAAATGTGTAAAAAACCATTCCCATGAAGCATCATTCTCTAAGTCTACAATCCCAAAAGCTATAGGAAATATACTCAAATCTGCATCTTGACCTGCAGCTACCAGCATAACACCTCTGTACTTTCCAGTTAGATGTGCTCCATCTACCACAACAACCCTCCTCAAGAACTCAAATCCTTTGATGGAAGCACCAAAAGCAATGAACAAATACTTAAACCTTTGTTGAGCATCACGTTCAAGCTTTGTAATCGTACCTGGATTGACCTGCTCTATTTTGTATAGATAAGAAGGTAAGTCCTGGTAACCCCTCTCAAAAGTGCCTCTGACCAGCTCTCGTGCATATGCCAACGTTTTATGCACCTTCGTATAGTCTATGTAAAGACAATGTAGTGACTTAATACAGTTCATTACATGCTTAGGCATGATTCCTTTAAGATCATTACCACCACTAAACCTATCAACATACATCTTTCCAATAAATTTTGCATTAGCCTGTCGTTGACGAGAATACCTACAGACAGCAGAGCATGTATGAGCTTCTTTATATATCAAAACGAGAAATTCTGGAGATTCAGATGAAACTGACAGAGTCGACGCACGAATCCTCCAAGAACAATTAGGAACAAAACATTTCACGATAAATAGTTTCTTCCTCGACGTGGCGATTTTGAAATCAAACTTCTCGATGACTGCAATCTTGCGTAATTGCATAATTAATGCTTCCTTGTCATCAAATATTTCGCCAACCTTAATGGATCCAGATTTTTTCATTGGTAATGGCTTCGTAGGCGTCTCATCGAATATATCGCAGAATAAAGGCGGCATCTGCTGTTTCTTCGCATACTGTCGGCAGTCTCTGCTGTTGTTCGGTGTTGGCATCATATGCTCGTCTTTAACATTACCAACATCATCAAAATCTACACCACCATCCTCTTTGACATCACAAGCTTCATCTTTACCCGCATCTTCTGCTTTAATTCCATCGTTTCTTTTCCATGACACGCAAAGCCGGATAACCTCTTTTTCCGCCATTGTGATCAAGTTTGCAAGTTGCCTATCGTTATTCAAGAAGATAGGAGGTGTGTCACTAGGCATTTTCTCCATGATATGTGTAGGCAACTTATAAGAAATCTCGACTGCATTCATCTGCGTTTCCAAGTTGTAATCTTCACAAACAATGCGGAGAAATTCCTCATACTTGATTTGGTCTTCAACCGCAAACAACTTGCTTCCTTTGCTTGAATTAACGTCGAAATCCCAACCCATTTTTACCTTCCATTGTCCAAAAACAGTCAACAAATGCAACATTATCTGCAAAAAAGAGAATGTTCAAAAGATCTGCAACACACTATCTTAGAAGAGTTTTCGCAGAGCTCTACACTTTTGCAGGGTCTTTTAGAAATAGCTCTGTCAAACACGTACTAGAGCTCTAGACGAAGTTTAGAAGATGGTGGTTTAGATAACTAGTGTAATGTTTTGAAGTGTTACCTGTGTTCGTTCTTCCCGAAAATATGCTCGCCTTCAACCCCTAGAATATCTTTAGATGTAAACGAAGATCGTCTTTCCGAAGAATGTACGTACTTTCATTCAAAATTGAAGTCTGTAAACAATCTTATACTCGGATTTCGCTTCTGTCTCTTTGAAAATATGAAATCTCCCTTTGAGGGTGAAATCGAAATAATAGATCTAGGTTAAAGGTGGGGAGGTTGAAAAGGTTTATAGCAAACTCAAAAAAAGTAAGAAGTAATGGCATTCTTGTTATTATTGTGAAAAGAGAGGAGTACTTCAAAATCCGACCATTTATACAATTTAGTTACGTTGCAAATGTCAAGCCATGCCCTGCGAACAGTATGCTACAGTCTGTCGAGCAATATCTGCTTTATGTCTACAAAAAAGTACACACAACATCTGCTTTAAGTCTACAAAAAAGCACACACAATATTTGCCTTAAGGCTACCACAACTGACACACTATATCTGCCTTAAGGCTACACAGTTAGCAGAGGTTAAGAAGAGTCTGTCCAGCCTTAGCCTTAAGGCTACACAATCGACACACTATATGTGCCTTAAGACTACAGAATTAGCAGAGTTTAAGCAGCGTCTGTCCAGCTTTAGCCTTAAGGCTACACAATTCACACACTATATCTGCCTTAAGACTACATAATTAGCAGAGTTTGTCCAGCCTTAGCCTTAAGGCTACACAATTCACGCAGACTCTGCCAAGCGTAAGGGTATTTTAGATATTTTCAAAAAAGTGTACTAGTTCTACAATTTTCCCTACGAAGGTACCCCGCTGGACATTAAAGTTAGAAAACGCACCATATCAGCAACTGTCCCATTTTTTATTGTTAATTTTTTTTTTTTTAAATTTGGTTCTTTTGTTTGTTAAAATTTTTTGTTTTGACTTACTTCTTTTTAATGTTAATTGTTTCTAAAGATAAATTTTTATTTATTTTTTATTCTATGAATTCGATATTGTAAAATTGAAAAAAAAATCATATGATTTTTAATTATAAACATAGGGTTTTGTTATAATATAGGGGATTACTATTATGAACCAATATGAAACTGACTGTGATTTGGAACAAATTGGAGCGAATCTATGGTTTTGGAGAATCTCAGACAATAAGGTTTTGAGAGTTTTCTTTCAATGCTATCGCACGAAGAAGAAGAGTATTTTGCTATATGGATAATTTAGTCAAATTTTCAATGGATTAGTGGTATTTTTAAAAAATGAACAATTCATAATGATATTTTTGAAAATTATACCTATGTTAGTGGAATTTTTAAAATTTTCCCTTTTAAATAAATTTAGTATACATCTTTCAAAGGGATTCTGAAAAGGAAAATATACTTGATAATATATATATGGATTCAAATCAATTTTAAAGGCTTTTCCATATGCAACACCATATTTTCATAAATCAAGATATTAAATATACAATAAAATTAATAGATAAATTCTTATTAATATATTAATAAAAATAGAATTGATTCCTGCGGATCATAAATGAATGTAAATCCAATAGAAATAAAAATTATATCTTAAAAAAAGCAAACTAAAACTATAGAGAAAATAAAAAGGCTATGATAATATAACGTAAGATATAAATTATAAACATAAGCGAAAGAAATTATATATAGGATTTCATATTTCTATGCAAATAGAAATAACAATAGACGAGTATATGTAGTATAATGTTTATGTTAGTAATTTCCTATATCATAACAAGACCCATATTTGATAATATAAGTAAAAACGTTATAGAAAATAGTATAAATTCGTGTTGTGGTATAACAGATATACTAATATAAGAGTGCTTTAATGGTGGATGCCTCTCGGCCTGTGGTTGATCAAAAGTTCATTAATATTTATAAACCAAAAGGTCTGGGGTTCGAATCTCAGAGAGTGCGATTTATTATCATTTATGCATATTAATGGAGACAAGCTTACGAGAGATCTTCAGGGTGGTGCAAAGTAGAATTGTCTAGCGTGGATCAAGGCGGTAGATTTGTCCATTGTAAAATCGTCGATGTAACAATTCTCATAATTTATAATAGAATAATAAATCAATGTTAAAAAAAGAGTGCTTTAATATGCGAGTAAATGTAGTATAATGATTTGTACTACTAATTCCTTATATGGCAATATGATAACAAAAACCCATATTTGATAATATAAGTAAAAAAGTTGTAAGAAATAGATGCATTCGTGCTGTGTTATAACATATACACTAATATAAGAAAATTCTAACTAAAACTATAGAGAAAAAAAGATATGATAATAAAAAGTAAGATTTAAATGATAAACGTAAGCGAATAGAAATGATATGCAGAAATTCATATTTGTAGGCGAATAGAACTAACAATAGGCAAGCATATGTAGTATAATAATTAATTTTAGTAATCATAGAGAAATTTTTATACCACTTTAGTTGATGTATTATTTGTAACAATCGAATAACTATTTTGTTTTGTGTGTTTGGGATGATAGCAAAATTTAGCGCATAGAAAAACTGACTTTAATCTTTTTTATGGTAGTGGATGATAATATGATATTACCACAGGAAAATGGATGATAATATAATTTGTTTTTCTTGCGGTGCTTGATATTGCCACCGGCAAATGGTTTAATATAAATGGATCAGAAACTTTTAATCAGGACAGCAATGCACCAAATAATAATAACTCATGCGACGTTGTCGTCTGGCAGCTGCATATATGTGCATGGTGGAGTTAGAAGAGGTAATCCTGAAATTTGAAAATTACTGATAGTATAACTAAATGAACATAAATGTTTTTTGCTTTGCATATGTTAGGTCTATGGATTTTCCATATCCTAGACTTTTACAAAGTTGGCAGATTCTGTCTGCTTTCAGTTAAGCAAAAGTAACAAATTTTGACAGTTGCTGTAATTTTTTCCGTATAGATGTACAGCTCGACAATTTTTTAATCTCTGAAACTTATCCATTCCAGCCTTCAAGTTTTAAACCAGCAGTCCCGTCCTCTATGGGGAGGAGGTATATCCGATTTCTTACACTCTTTTAGTATGTGCTTAACGTTATGTAGTCGTTCAAGCATTACAAAATCTTATTTCTTTCATAATGACATAATTAGCTCGAGCGAAAGTTTAATGGATAGATTGGCAGAGATTTTACCAACTGTTGAAATTGGCATTTTATGTTGGCGAAACTAAAGCATATGTGAGACAAAAGGAGATGATCGGAAATCGGGGTGGTTTGGTGAGACAGTAAAGCTTGGATCGGTATGAGAATGAGAGTTCGTGGATGAGTTACATTAATAATGGTTATACGCTATAATTCACAAAGAAGATCACCACACAAAAGTTTACTCAAGACTTGCGTAAATGGTATACTTTTCTGCATATTTCCCAAACTTCTTGCACTTACTATGTTGCTTTGCATATCATTTTAATACTGTTGAGACCAAAAGACTAGAAACACTGGCATGAGGTTTTTAATATTTTGGTCTCAATAGTGTCAAAATGACCTGCAAAGCAACATAGTAAGTGCAAGAAGTTGGGGAAATATGCAGAAAATCATACCATTCTATGCAAGTCTTGAGTCGGCTTCTGTGCGGTGAACATCTCTGTGAATTGTGGCGTATAACCATTATTAATGTAAATCATCCCCGGGCTCTCATTCTCAAACCGATCCAAGCTGGTCTATCTCGCCAAGCCGCCCCGAATTCCAACCATCTCCTTCTATCTCAATTATGCTTTAGTTTGCTAACATAAAATGCAGTTTCTACAGTTGGTAAAACCTCTGCTAATCTCTCCATTGAACTTTTTCTCAAGTTGATATCATTATGAAGGAAAAATGGATTCGTGATGTTTGAACGACTAGACAACGTTAAGCACAGACCAAAAGAGTCATATACTACCATAAAAAGGATTAATGTTAATTTCCAAAGAGGATGGACTAGGGAAGTACTTGGGGTTACCGGAGCACTTTGGGAGAAGGAAAAAGATATGTTCACACTAATTGTTGATTGGATAAGACAACGAGCCATAAGTTGGTCATCCAATTCCTCTCAAGTGCCGGCAAGATGACTATGATCAAATCCGTCCTATCGGCTATTCCCACGTATTCAATGTCATGTTTTAAGCTTTCAACTCGCTTATACAAAAGAATTCCTCTCAAGTGTTGGATTTTTTGGCCTAAACTTACTGCTTCCAAGAGATATAGTGGTTTAGGATTTCAGGAGATTCAAAGCTTCAGTGACACCTTTTTAGCCAAGTTAAATTGGCAAAATCTTATGAAACATACATGTCTTCTGGCCCCAAATATTAACAGGAAAAATACTGCCTTGATACACTTTATCTCCAGGCGACACCAACTTCTTCTTCCTCTCATGGATGGAAAAGTATTATGATAGGTAAATTTCTAGTTGTTTCTCAAGTTGGAAAGAATATTGGTGATGGGAAGATAACAAGGGTATGGCAAGACCCATGGATATCTTTTTCTTCCACCATAAAATCGTTACCCCCTTTAAACCAAAATGAAAGTGAGCTTCTAGTATTAAATCATCTTATGAATCAAACTGCTGACTAGAATAGTGAAAAAGTCAGAAACACGCTGCCGACTTTATCTTTTGCATAAAATTGAGCCTTACGGGTGTAGTTGATAGCTTTATATGGCTTCTTTCGAAATCAGGTGTCTATTCGACCAGATCGGGTTACCACACGACTGTTGCTTTATCTCAATCTAAAATAGTTAACACATAAGCAAATCCATCCATTAAATTAGAATGGTGATATATGGGGAGGGAGCTTCTCTCCAAAGCTAAAGCTCTTTCTCTGGAAAATCGCACAAAGGGCCATCATCATAGGTGAAAATCTGCTCAGTCGAGGTATTATCCCCGATGCAAATTGTAAGCGATGTGGAGAGCTCGAAACCACCTCGCATATCTTCTTTCACTGTGTTTTATCAAGGCAATTTTGGCAACTTGCCCCTTTCAATAGCAAAATAGAACCATCTTTGATCCTTGATTTCCAGACAGGCCTCTCAACTTCCCAATTCTGGATCTGCCTTCCTCTAACCACTATAAGCTCTGGATCTTTCTTCCCATGACTATTATGGGATCTCTGGTCGTCTCGTAATTATATCTATTTGAAAATGAAGTGTTTACAGATGTAGATACTATGCTTATAGCAATAACAAAGGCGAAAGAGTGGCAAATTTTCCAAGGAACTGTGATTAAATCTCATATGCTTGGCACAATCCCCCTCCGCCCTATTAATCATATTATGATATATTGCCATACTGATGCAGCTTGGCGAGAAGATATTAATATCGTGGGTCTAGGATGTGTGTTTTTTGATCAAACTACATGTCGTTTCGCAGAAAATGCTCAGGTCAAAACCTGCATCAATTCCACGCACTAGCTTAGTCTTAAGTCTGCCTGCTTCAAATCATACGCTTAGGTACTCATCCGAGTCATCAAAACAGGGGAGAAATTAAAGGAATTCATTGGCATTCTACATGATATTGGGTATCTTTCCTCCTTGTTTACATTTATCTCTTTACCTACATTTCGAGAAACACCAACTGTTTGGCTGACTCCTAGCTAAGGGTACTTTAAGTGACTTAGCCATCGTTGTATCTTAAACTGGTTATCAATGAAATCTTTATTGTTAAAAAAAAAGTCAGTTTCTCTATGGGCTAAATCTTGCTCTCGTCCCAAACATACACAAAATAAAATAGTTATTCGATTGTCATAAAACTAAATCCCTCTAAAATAATTGAATCAACATGACGAGATATATGAATTGTAAACAATGATCGATAGCCAAAAGTATATATAATTCAAACAAAATCCACCAAAATTAAAAATTTTACATCAAGTTTCCTTTGATTTTCGAAGAGTGATTGAGAAAAATAGAAATCTGGAGATATTATTAGAGGTCGAAGAATATGAGATCTAGAAGGACGCACATAGAACATGGTCGGAAAAGCGAGGGCGGTAGTGAGAATGGTTGATAGTGAGATCGATCGACAAAAAAAGAGGATAGTGAATGTGGGAGTCGAAATCAACACAATTAGAATTTGTCGGAGGTTTGTTAAGGGGGATGAAATTTCTGCGGATGAACCACAAACGAAGAGATCCAAAGATGGTTTTTATTAAGCTGTGTCGAAAAGTTTTCGTACAAGAGTTTGAGAGCAAAAAAGTCTAGGGTTTTTTGCTAAGTAAATTGCGGATCCCTTTATCAAGAGATGTACATCGATATATATACTAGTTTGAGTCGTCCAGGTCAATCCTAAAGGGATTAGGAAAACTTCCCAATCCTTCGGGATTTCTGTTTTCGTGAGTCGGTTTGACTTCGTGGGCTTTTGTCCCAGCGCGGGCCGGAGATGGGCTTGTCGTCCTTGTATAGAAATGACTTTGGCCGCGTCGTCTTCTGTCTTTGTATAGAAATGACTTCGGCCGCATCGTCTTCCAGCTCCGTATAAAAATGACTTCGGCCGCGTTGTCTTCAGGTTTTGTATAGAATCGACTTCGGCCAGACAGTTTCGTATGACTTCGGCCAGACAGCTTCGTATGACTTCGGCCAGACAGTTTCGTATGACTTCGGCCGGACAGTTTCGTACGATTTTAACTTCGGCCAAGCAGTCTCGTATGATTTTGACTTCGGCCAAGCAGTCTCGTATGATTTTGACTTCGGCCAAGTAATCTCGTATGATTTTGACTTCGGCCAAGCAGTTTCGTATAAAAATGACTTCGGCCGAAACGAGCTCGTATCGTGCCTAAGTGGATTCGTATCATAGTCGAAGCGAGCTCGTTGGCCGAAGTGGAGCATGGCCGAAGTGGAGCTTGGCCGAAGTGGATCGTGGCCGAAATGGATCGTGGCCGAAGTGGATCGTGTCCGAAGAGGATCGTGGCCGAAGTGGAGCGTGGCCGAAGTGGATCGTGGCCGAAGTGGATCGTGGCCGAAGAGGATCGTGGCCGAAGTGGATCGTGGCCAAAGTGGATCATGGCCGAAGCGGAGCTGTCGAAGCGAAGCTGCCGACGTGGGCTGCCGAAGTGAGCTGCCGAAGTGAGCTGCCGAAATGAAGCTGCCGAAGTGAGGCTGCCGAAGTGGGCTGCCGAAGTGAGGCTGCCAAAGTGGGCTGCCGAAGTGAGGCTGCCGAAGTGAGCTACCGAAGTGAGCTGCCGAAGTGAGCTGCCGAAGTGACTAGGCTGCCGAAGTGAAGCTGCCGAAGTGAGCTGCCGAAGTCAGGCTGCCGAAGTGGGCTGCCGAAGTGAGCTGCCGAAGTGAGGCTGCCGAAGTGGGCTGCCGAAGTGAGCTGCCGAAGTGAGGCTGCCGAAGTGGGCTGCCGAAGTGACTAGGCTGCCGAAGTGAAGCTGCCGAAGTGAGCTGCCGAAGTCAGGCTGCCTAAGTGGGCTGCCGAAGTGAGCTGCCGAAGTGAGGCTGCCGAAGTGGGCTGCCGAAGTGAGCAGCCGAAGTGAGCTGCCGAAGTGAGCAGCCGAAGTGAGCTGCCGAAGTGAGCAGCCGAAGTGAGCTGCCGAAGTGACTAGGCTGCCGAACTGACTAGGCTTGCCGAAGTCTCCGTGCCGAAGTAGCTAGGCTTGCCGAAGTGGCTCGGCTTGCCGAAGTGGCTAGGCTTGCCGAAGTCTTCGTGCCGAAGTGAGCAGCCGAAGTGAGCTGCCGAAATGAGCAGCCGAAGTGAGCTGCCGAAGTGACTAGGCTGCCGAAGTGACTAGGCTTGCCGAAGTCTCCGTGCCGAAGTGGCTAGGCTTGCCGAAGTGGCTAGGCTTGCCGAAGTGGCTAGGCTTGCCGAAGTCTTCGTGCCGAAGTGGCTATGCCAAAGCGATGCTTCCTTCAAGGCTTGCCTAAGTGAAGACAAGGCTTTTGCCGATACGAGCCAAAGCTTGCCTAAGTGGAGACAAAGCTTGCCTAAGTGAAGACAAGGCTTGCCTAAGCGGAGACAAGGCTTGCCTAAGTCTCTCCTTTCTTTACCGAAGTCTCCCTGCCGAAGTGAGCTAAAGCTTGCCTAAGTGGAGACAAAGCTTGCCTAAGTGAAGACAAGGCTTGTCTAAGCGGAGACAAGGCTTGCCTAAGTCTCTCCTTTCTTTGCCGAAGTCTCCCTGCCGAAGTGAGCTACCGAAATGAAGCTGCCGAAGTGAGGCTGCCGAAGTGGGCTGGCGAAGTGAGGCTGCCGAAGTGGGCTGCCGAAGTGAGGCTGCCGAAGTGAGCTGCCGAAGTGAGCTGCCGAAGTGAGCTGCCGAAGTGACTAGGCTGCCGAAGTGACTAGGCTTGCCTAAGTGAAGACAAGGCTTGCCTAAGCGGAGACAAGGCTTGCCTAAGTCTCTCCTTTCTTTGCCGAAGTCTCCCTGCCGAAGTGAGCTAGGCTTGCCGAAGTCTCCCTTGCCGAAGTGAGCTAGGCTTGCTGAAGTCTCCTTTGCCGAAGTGACTAGGCTTGCCGAAGTCTCCCTTGCCGAAGTGAGCTAGGCTTGCCGAAGTCTCCCTTGCCGAAGTGAGCTAGGCTTGCCGAAGTCTCCCTTGCCGAAGTAAGCTAGGCTTGCAGAAGTGAGCTAGGCTTGCCGAAGTCTCCCTTGCCGAAGTAAGCTAGGCTTGCCGAAGTGGAGACAAAGCTTGCCTAAGTGAAGACAAGGCTTGCCTAAGTGAAGACAAGGCTTGCCTAAGCGGAGACAAGGCTTGCCTAAGTCTCTCTTTTCTTTGTCAAAATCTCTCTGCCGAAGTGAAGCTTCCTCGGCCGGAAATGGAGCTGCTTTAGCCAGAATGGCCTCTCTTGTGCTTAAGTGGACTCGTACAGAAACGACTTAGGCACAATTTCGGCCTTGTCCGATTCTTCGTATTTTCATACTTAGCCATTTTCCCATTGATCACAGCTGGGCGGGTTTTGACCCCAACAGTTAGCCCCCCAGCTCGGTAGTTTCAGTGATGATAGTGCCGAGGTAGAAGAAGTCCAAGCTGGGATCAATGTGCCGTGTCAATCGATATGAGCTGAGCTGACATGACGCTGGGTCCGCTGTTTCTGATGTCCACCAGGTTCTCTGTCTTCAGACTGATAATCTTCTTTCCAGTAGAAATTTCCTCCTTCAACTGTGTTTTGGCGCAGCTTCCAATGTATGATGACATCATCTTTTGCTTTATGAGCCTATATATGCTCCCCCTTCTCCTCATTTCCTCTTCACTTCCTTACTTCTCAAAAATCTCAAGGTAACTTCTCTCTCCCTTCTCTCTCCTCCTCTTGAAGATATTTTTTTTTGTTTTAGGTTGTCTAGCTGTTTTTTTTTTGTTGTCCCTGAAATTGTTTTCGGCCGAAGTCTTCTCTGCCGAAGTAATCTGTTGCCGAAGTAATCTGTTGCCGAAGCGATTCTCTTTGCTGGGCGAGATGGAGAGTGCGTTCAATGTAAAAATCGAGATGGAGAATTGGAGTTCCGATTGTGTTAGGCTCAGGCAAGACGCGAGCCTTCAGGCGTGTTCTTCAACACGGCGAATTTCTAAGGGCACATACAAGCATGAGGCGCCTGATCCACCAGGATCTACGCTCTCCACTGCTGAATCTTTGGAGTCCCTCCGGCACCGTTTCAACATCTCTGAAGAAATTGACTTTATCCTTCCATCGCCCTCGGATCGGGCCAGTGAGCCCCCAAAAGGGTTCTTTACTCTGTACGAGAGTTGTTTCTACATGTGCTTCATATGGTTCCCGATACCAGGGGTCATCCTAGGGTATCTGTGGAAGCATTGACTGGCTCTGGCGCAAATAACTCTGCGGGGAATTCGACACCTGGTTGGGATCGTGGTTCGCAGCTTCGAGTGTGGCGAAGAAGTCACCGTGGATCACTTGTTGAACCTGCTATCCTTCCGGACGTTTCGCTCCAAGGATTCGCTTCTTTACTCCCTTTCGAACAAAACTCACCGCAAAATTATCGGAGGATTCCCAAGTAAAGACAGATATTGGGAGGATTATTTCTTCTTCGTGCCCATCTCCGAGGCTTCGGTCGGTGCAGATTGGGTTAACAAAATTAGGACCACGTGGAGAAAAATTGGTAGCCGATCCATAGCTTTACGAGATTTTCTGCCCTTTTGAACATGTCATGACCCTCAGTCTTATTTGTTGGTTTTGCAGTTCCTAATCCGCTCCCGACGTGTCCTCCGGACATAATTACATTTCGTGAGACTCTAGCTTCCGGTGAGTGCGACTGGCAAGGAGATTTTACTCTTCAAAGAGTGGAAAGAGCGCGGGCACGATACTTTGGGTATTATTCTCCAAGTTCATCTCCTTCGTGTTCTTCTAGCAGTACGAAGAGAGCTATGGGAAAAAGACCATCCGTTCGCGAAAGGATGGAGACCGAGAGCCGTGCCGCGATGGAGCAGGCAGAGGTCGGCCGAACTGAGATCTCTGCGGAGCAGCTGAGTGCTGCCCTAGCTTTCCCCTCGGGCGACTCGTCTGTTGAACCGTCCATGCTGGCTCCGTCGATCCCCATTGTGAGAGAGGTCGTGTTGGGCTTGCCCCCGTTTCACCGCGGAAAGGGCAAGGCTGCGGCTACAAGTGAGGATGCCGATCGGGTGAGGCCAGTCCGGAGACGTGTCCCGGCGAAGGTTGACACAGGAAAAAATCCTCAAAGAGATGACGCTCCTGGACGAAAAAGGCGCAACGCGTCGGCTCGTGGTGCTGCCGAGCACGAGCTGCCTTCGCAGCCCGAATCTCAGCCGTCTGCTGCCGAAATGTTTTGTGACGACGCGTCGGCCTCGGCCACTCTCTTCTCCAAGATTCTTTCCAAGGGGGATTGTTTTCCTCCTCCCGATACTTTGTCCCGGAGCAAGCCATATGCTGAAATGTCTCGCCGTGGTGCTAAGGTAGTTTGAGTGGAACCCCCCTCATTTTTGTACTTCGTTTAAACTGCGATGCCTGATCTCTTTTTTTTTCTTCCATTCAGTTCGTGGCCTCTATCAACAAGATGACGTCCGGTTACGAGGCGGACGTTCGTAAGAATGCGAGGAGGGCCGAACGTGCACGAAAAGTGGCCGAAGGGCTTTAATCAAAGCTTGCCGAAGCCGAGCGCGAACGCGACGCTGCGATGGAGGCAGCGTCAAAACAGAATGAAGACTTAGAGTCCTATCGGGTCCAGCAAGAGGCTCGTGTGGCCGAACTCCAGCGGATGCTGAGCTCGGAGAGGGCTATGACCGAGAAGAAAGTCGAACGGGCCAAGAAGGGGGCGATGCGCAGTCTGGCCGAGAAGTTTCAATCCAACGTCAACCGAGCCAAGGAGAAGATCAAGATCTTGGGCGAAACTTCGAAGAACAGCATCGTCGATCTCGCCCAAGTCGACGGGAACCTTGAACTCCTTGCGCTGCTCCGCGGTGACGAACCGCCTTCGCTGGATGCCGAAACGGAGAAACTTGAGGGATGGAGAGCGAGGTACGCTGGTGCCGATGACGAGTTTGATAAGTTGGTCACTTCGTTGGGGAATGACCTAGTGGTCTCGCCGATCTCTGAAGACTCGGCTGACGTCGCGCTTGGTGATGAGTCTGTTGAGGTGTTGGCGGCGGATGTCGGCGTTCGTGTATTCTCCGGATCCAACAGGGGTAAACTTGGTTCGAACGAAGCCTCTGAATCCGAGACGACGGCCGAATCCTCCGACGATGATTAGGGTGCATCTTCGAGGGGTAAGGTATGAGGATGACGGGGAACTTCCCAAGTCGTCGTTTTAATTATGCTTTGACGTTATTCGGACATGGTGCCTGGATGGCTTTATCCATATTGACTTGTTATGTTTGCGTTGTGGCTTTGGTTTTAGTTGTGTCGTTTTGTTGTTGTCGAAAACTTGTTGCTCGAATGCTGCTTTTTATTATCCAAGGAGGACTGATCCGTTTTGCTAGTATTAATACCGATGGTTCGCTTGTTTCGTTCTGAATGTTTATGCTAGCGTAAGCTCACTAGCTTCGATTATAAACACAGGCGTTCTGACCAACGATTTGTTTGTTGGGTTTTCGGATGAACATTTCGGTTTGCGGATGTGCTCCCGTGAGCGTATCCGCTCCGATAATGGACACGTAGTACTGTTGCGACCAACGATTTGTTGTTGGGTTTAGGATGAGCATTTCGGTTTACGGATACGCTACCGTAAGCATATCCGCTCCGTCAATGAACATGTAGTACTGTTAGGACCAACGATTCGTTTGTTGGGTTTAGGATGATCATTTCGGTTTACGGGTATGCTACCTTAAGTATACCCGCTCCGACAATGGACACAGTTATTTATATAGCGCGCGCTTTGAATCCGCTAGGATGTAGTAGTTAGATCCGTAAAGGATGTAGTAGTTCGTTGATGTGGCCAGCAGCAACGAGGGTGAAGAGAGGTGCCTGTTTTAGTTAGGACTTTAAATGATTCGTGAAAGGTGCGTATGTGATGCCTGTTTCCGTTAAGGCTTTAGTAACCCGTGGATGATATGATGAAAATTGCTTCGAGAAGCTTGCATTAAGTAGACGCGGGGTCTATTACAAAGGTGGGAGTATACGAGTATACATACCCACTCCCCCCCCTTTTTTGGGAGGGGGGCAGCTGAACCCATCCGAAGATGAGCTGCCTACGTACCCTTTGCAGGGATCAAGCCGCCCCGTAGTTCATGTGAAGTATCCTAAGTATAGTACTTCTTGAGGTGCATCGCGTTCCACGATCGTGGTATTGGAACGTCAGAGGTGTTGGCGAGCTCGTAAACTCCTGGTCGGACTACTTTCGTGATTTTGTAAGGTCCCTCCCAGTTCGCTCCGAGTTTGCCGGCATTCAGCTCAGCAGTATTCTGGAAAACTTTCCGTAGGACCAAGTCTCCTTCGTAGAACGGTCGATTTCGTACGTGAGAGTTGTAGTATTTTGCCGCTGCGTTCTGGTAATTCTGAATTCGGATCAAGGCTTGATCCCGTCTTTCGTCGATCAAGTCCAGCTCGTCAAGCATCAACAAGTGATTGAGTCCTTCTTGTTCTGGGAGTAGTCTTCGGCGGACTCTAGGAAAATTTATCTCTGGTGGAATGACGCATTCTGTCCCATAGACGAGGGCGAATGGAGTTTCATTGGTTGCTCGCCGCGGTGTCGTTCTATGAGACCACAATACACCTTCCAGTTCGTCGGCCCATCGCTTTCTTCTGGTCGAGGCGTTTCTTGAGACCGTCGAGAATCTTTTTGTTTATTGCTTCAGCCTGGCCGTTGCCCTGTGGATATCGTGGGGTTGATTTGCTTAGCCGGATCTTCCACTTTTCGCAGAAAACTTCGAACCTTGTGGAAATGAACTGTGACCCATTATCGGTGACGATCTCGTATGGGACTCCATGACGGCATATGATGTTCCTCCATACGAAACTCTCGACTTGTGCGTCCTTGATGCTAGCATACGAATCTGTCTCCACCCACTTTGAAAAGTAGTCAGTCAGGACCAACAAGAATCGTTTCTGCTTTGACGGATGTAAAGGTCCAATAATATCCATGGACCATCGCATGAAAGGATAGGGTGATGATATCGAAGAGAGCATCTCGGTCGGCTGATGAATCATCGGTGCGTGACGTTGACATTTCTCAGACCTGGACGAGTATTTCTCGCAATCTTGTATCATGGTCGGCCAGTAATAACCATGCCATTTGATCTTTATTGCCAAAGCTCGTCCTCCCGAGTGGTTACCGCAGGAGCCGCCGTGGACCTCCTCCATGATTGCCCTTGCCTCCTTTCCTTCAACGCAGGCGAGTAATGGCCCTGAGAATCTCTATTTCAAAACATTACCGTCGAGCAAGATGTAGCGCGCTGCCTGCGCCCGAAGTTTTCGGGCCGCCCATTTGTGTGAAGGTAAGAGACCATCGCAGATGTATCCGCGGATGTCGTCGAGCCACCCTTTGTCGCAGCCATACTGTATGTCCGTAAACGCTTCATTCGTCTCGACGACTCCAGTTTCGTGGCAGGGGTCGACGTTGGAGGGGAGGGTCGTAAAGTCCTCATCCATAGATGTTGCTTCCTCCGCAGCAGTCGCAGGATCTTCGTCTGCGATGACTGCATCTATTTCCATTCGAGAGGCCTGTCCTTCGTCTGCCGCGTATGTCTCGTTCTGGACCATCAAGCCGTTGGTTACAGCTTCTCGTTCGTCAGTGTCATCTCCAGCATTGGCTGGTGCACAGGCTTTCTCCCGCGCAGTCCTGGCGGCTTGGGATCGAGTAACCACACTCACTGTTTCCGTGAGAGTGATGCTTGGGCGCTCGATGGATTCCACCGGAATAACTCGTTTCAATGCTGGATCAGAAGTGGATGCGAGGGCGGCCAGCGCATCAGCCGAAGTGTTCTCTCCTCGTGGAATCCGCGTGAGTGTGAACTCTCTGAATTGAGCAGTCAAGTCTCTGACGATTTTCAGATATGCCTCCATACGATCGTCTTTAGCTGCGTATTCTCCGCTGAACTGGTTTGCGACCAACTGTGAATCGCAGAACGCGTGAATGCAGTCAATCTTGAGTCCCTTCGCAAGCTTTAATCCGGCAATGAGGGCTTCGTATTCTGCTTCGTTGTTGGAGGCGTGAAAACCTAGGCGGAAGGATTGTTCAAGTATTTCGCCCATTAGTGACGTCAGACGTATCCCGACCCCTGAACCGTTTTTGGATGATGAGAAGTCAATGTGAAGTTGCCAAGTCGAATTCGGGTTTCCTTCGGCGAGGCTTTCCTCTGGAAGCTCGATTAGAAAATCGGCAAGTACTTGCGATTTTACGCAGGTTCGTCCGCGATACTCGATGTCGTATTCGCTGAGCTCGATAGCCCACTTGGCCAATCGCCCGGATTGGCTTGGGCTATGCAAAATCGATCGTAGGGGTAGAGGACTAAGGACCACAATGGAGTGTGACTGGAAGTACGGCCTTAGTTTCCTGGCAGACATGACTACCGATAGGGCCAATTTCTCCATCTGCGGATATCTTGTCTCTGCGTCGGTGAGGGTCTTACTGACGTAAAAAATTGGTTTCTGCTCGCCCCGGTCATCGCGAATGAGTACTCCGCTTACTACCGTGGTGGAGATTGCGGTGTACAGGAAGAGCGGCTCTCCCTCGACTGGTTTTGCGAGCACCGGGGGACTGGCGAGATATTTCTTCAATTGCTGGAAAGCCTCTTCGCACTTCTCTGTCCATTCGAATCTCTTGTTTCCTCGAAAGTGTCGTAGAACGGTAAGCACTTATCGGTGGACCGCGAAATAAATCTGTTGAGTGCAGCCACCCTGCCAGTCAGTCTCTGTACTTCACGTTTTGATTTTGGGGAAGCCATCTGGATGAGGGCATCGATCTGCTTTGGATTCGCTTCGATTCCGCGATGAGTAACTAAGTAACCAAGAAACTCGCCAGACGTGACTGCGAATCTACACTTTGTCGGGTTGAGCTTCATGTTGTGGGAGTTGAGCTGTTGGAAACATTCCTCCAAATGTAACACGTGATCCTTTGCCTCTAGTGATTTTACCAGCATGTCGTCTATGTATACTTCCATCGTTCTTCCGAGGCCGAAATGGATCGTGGCCGAAATGGATCGTGGCCGAAGTGGATCCCCCTCCTTCTAGCGCCAAATTGTGGGAGTCGAAATCAACACAATTAGAATTTGTCGGAGGTTTGTTAAGGGGGATGAAATTTCTGCGGATGAACCACAAACGAAGAGATCCAAAGATGAACCACAATTAGACTTCGTGGGCTTTTGTCCCAGCGCGGGCCGGAGATGGGCTTGTCGTCCTTGTATAGAAATGACTTTGGCCGCGTCGTCTTCTGTCTTTGTATAGAAATGACTTCGGCCGTGTCGTCTTCCAGCTCCGTATAAAAATGACTTCGGCCGCGTTGTCTTCAGGTTTTGTATAGAATCGACTTCGGCCAGGCAGTTTCGTATCACTTCGGCTAGACAGCTTCGTATGACTTCGGCCAGACAGTTTCGTATGACTTCGGCCGGACAGTTTCGTACGATTTTAACTTCGGCCAAGCAGTCTCGTATGATTTTGACTTCGGCCAAGCAGTCTCGTATGATTTTGACTTCGGCCAAGTAATCTCGTATGATTTTGACTTCGGCCAAGCAGTTTCGTATAAAAATGACTTCGGCCGAAACGAGCTCGTATCGTGCCTAAGTGGATTCGTATCATAGTCGAAGCGAGCTCGTTGGCCGAAGTGGAGCATGGCCGAAGTGGAGCTTGGCCGAAGTGGATCGTGGCCGAAATGGATCGTGGCCGAAGTGGATCGTGTCCGAAGAGGATCGTGGCCGAAGTGGAGCGTGGCCGAAGTGGATCGTGGCCGAAGTGGATCGTGGCCGAAGAGGATCGTGGCCGAAGTGGATCGTGGCCGAAGTGGATCGTGGCCGAAGCGGAGCTGTCGAAGCGAAGCTGCCGACGTGGGCTGCCGAAGTGAGCTGCCGAAGTGAGCTGTCGAAATGAAGCTGTCGAAATGAGGCTGCCGAAGTGGGCTGCAGAAGTGAGGCTGCCGAAGTGGGCTGCCGAAGTGAGGCTGCCGAAGTGAGCTGCCGAAGTGAGCTGCCGAAGTGACTAGGCTGCCGAAGTGAAGCTGCCGAAGTGAGCTGCCGAAGTCTAGCTGCCGAAGTGGGCTGCCGAAGTGAGCTGCCGAAGTGAGGCTGCCGAAGTGGGCTGCCGAAGTGAGCTGCCGAAGTGAGGCTGCCGAAGTGGGCTGCCGAAGTGACTAGGCTGCCGAAGTGAAGCTGCCGAAGTGAGCTGCCGAAGTGGGCTGCCGAAGTGAGCTGCCGAAGTGAGGCTGCCGAAGTGGGCTGCCGAAGTGAGCAGCCGAAGTGAGCTACCGAAGTGAGCAGCCGAAGTGAGCTGCCGAAGTGAGCAGCCGAAGTGAGCTGCCGAAGTGAGCAGCCGAAGTGAGCTGCCGAACTGACTAGGCTGCCGAACTGACTAGGCTTGCCGAAGTCTCCGTGCCGAAGTGGCTAGGCTTGCCGAAGTGGCTCAGCTTGCCGAAGTGGCTAGGCTTGCCGAAGTCTTCGTGCCGAAGTGAGCAGCCGAAGTGAGCTGCCGAAGTGAGCAGCCGAAGTGAGCTGCCGAAGTGACTAGGCTGCCGAACTGACTAGGCTTGCCGAAGTCTCCGTGCCGAAGTGGCTAGGCTTGCCGAAGTGGCTAGGCTTGCCGAAGTCTTCGTGCCGAAGTGGCTATGCCGAAGCGATGCTTCCTTCAAGGCTTGCCTAAGTGAAGACAAGGCTTTTGCCGATACGAGCCAAAGCTTGCCTAAGTGGAGACAAAGCTTGCCTAAGTGAAGACAAGGCTTGCCTAAGCGGAGACAAGGCTTGCCTAAGTCTCTCCTTTCTTTGCCGAAGTCTCCCTGCCGAAGTGAGATAAAGCTTGCCTAAGTGGAGACAAAGCTTGCCTAAGTGAAGACAAGGCTTGCCTAAGCGGAGACAAGGCTTGCCTAAGTCTCTCCTTTCTTTGCCTAAGTCTCCCTGCCGAAGTGAGCTACCGAAATGAAGCTGCCGAAGTGAGGCTGCCGAAGTGGGCTGCCGAAGTGAGGCTGCCGAAGTGGGCTGCCGAAGTGAGGCTGCCGAAGTGAGCTGCCGAAGTGACTAGGCTGCCGAACTGACTAGGCTTGCCGAAGTGAGCTAGGCTTGCCGAAGTCTCCCTTGCCGACGTAAGCTAGGCTTGCCGAAGTGGAGACAAAGCTTGCCTAAGTGAAGACAAGGCTTGCCTAAGTGAAGACAAAGCTTGCCTAAGTGAAGACAAGGCTTGCCTAGGCGGAGACAAGGCTTGCCTAAGTCTCTCCTTTCTTTGCCGAAGTCTCCTTGCCGAAGTGAGCTAAAGCTTGCCTAAGTGGAGACAAAGCTTGCCTAAGCGGAGACAAGGCTTGCCTAAGTCTCTCCTTTCTTTGCCGAAGTCTCCCTGCCGAAGTGAGCTAGGCTTGCCGAAGTCTCCCTTGCCGAGGTGAGCTAGGCTTGCCGAAGTCTCCTTTGCCGAAGTGACTGGGCTTACCGAAGTCTCCCTTGCCGAAGTGAGCTAGGCTTGCCGAAGTCTCCCTTGCCGAAGTGAGCTAGGCTTGCCGAAGTCTCCCTTGCCGAAGTAAGCTAGGCTTGCCGAAGTGAGCTAGGCTTGCCGAAGTCTCCCTTGCCGAAGTAAGCTAGGCTTGCCGAAGTGGAGACAAAGCTTGCCTAAGTGAAGACAAGGCTTGCCTAAGTGAAGACAAGGCTTGCCTAAGCGGAGACAAGGCTTGCCTAAGTCTCTCTTTTCTTTGTCGAAATCTCTCTGCCGAAGTGAAGCTTCCTCGGCCGGAAATGGAGCTGCTTTAGCCAGAATGGCCTCTCTTGTGCTTAAGTGGACTCGTACAGAAAACGACTTAGGCACAATTTCGGCCTTGTCCGATTCTTCGTATTTTCATACTTAGCCATTTTCCCATTGATCACAGCTGGGCGGGTTTTGACCCCAACAGTGAAGAGTAGCTACAGAAAATGGCAAAGAGAAACTTAGAAGACAAAAGAGATCTATGAATTGTAAAAAAACGATCGATAGCAAAAATATATATGAGTCAAAAAGAATCTTCCAAAATTAAAACTCTTGCCTAAAATTATCTTTGATTTTTCGAAGAGTAAATCTTCGAAAAATCAGAATATGAAGATATCACTCTTCGAAAAATCAGAATATGAAGATATCATTAGAGGTAAGAGAATACGAGATCTAGAAGGACGCACATAGAACATGGTCAGAAAAATGAGGGCGGCAGTGAAAACGGTTGATGGTGAGATCGATCGATAGAAAAGAGGACAATGAAGACTAGCTACAGAAAACGGTAAAGAGGAACTTTGAAGAGAAAAGAGATCTATGAATTGTAAATAATGATCGATAGCCAAAAGTATATATCAGTCAAACAGAATCTACCAGAATTCAAAATCTTGCCTAAAATTTCCTCTGATTTTTTGAAGAGTGAATGAGAAAAATCAAAATATGAAACTATCATTAGAGGTTGAAGAATACGAGATTTGGAAAGACGCACATTGAACATGGTCGGAAAAGCGAGGACGACATGGTCGGAGAGTGGTTGATGGTGAGATCGATCGACGGAGAAAGAGAACGATGAAGACTAGCTACAGAGAAAACATCAAACGACAAAGAGAAACTTAGAAGATGAATAGATCTGTGAATTGTAAACAACGATCGATAACCAAAAGTATATATCAATTAAATAGAATCTACCAAAATTAAAAACCTTACCTAAAGTTTCCACGGATTTTCGAAGAGTGAATGAAAAAATCAGAATCTGGAGATACCATTAGAGGTCGGAGAATTCGAGATCTAGAAGGATGCACATAAAACATGGTCGGAGAAGAAAGTTCCATAGTGAGAACGGTTGACGTTACAGAAAATGGCAAAGAGAAACTTAAAAGACAAAAGAGATCAATGAATCATAAACAACGATTGATAGCCAAAAATATATATATCAATCAAACATATTCTACCAACATTAAAACTCTTTCCTAAACTTTCCTTTGATTTTTCGAAGAGTAAATGAGAAAAATCAGAATCTGAAGATATCATTAGAGGTCAGAGAATAATACGAGATCTAGAAGGACGCAACATGGTCGGAGAAGCAAGGACGGCAGTGAAAACGGTTGATGGTGAGATCGATCGACAGAAAAGAGGACAATGAAGACTAGCTATAGTAACGGCAAAGAGGAACTTTGATAACAAAAGAGATCTATGAATTGTAAACAATGATCGATAGCCAAAAGTATATATCAGTAAAACTAAATCTACCAAAATTACAAATATTGCCTAAAGTTTCCTCTGATTTTTTTGAAGAGTGAATGAGAAAAATCAAAATATAGAGATATCATTAGAGATTGAAGAATACGAGTTTTGGAAGGACGCACATTGAACATGGTTGGAGAAGCGAGGACAACAGTGAGAGTGGTTGATGGTGAGATCGATCGACGAAGAAAGAGGACGATGAAGACTAGCTATAGAGATGACATCAAACGACAAAGTGACACTTAGAAGACGAACAATTCTGTGAATTTAAACAACGATCGATAACCAAAACTATATATCAATTAAATAGAATCTACCAAAATTAAAAACCTTACCTAAAGTTTCTTCTGATTTTCGAAAAGTCGATGAGAAAAATCAGAATCTGGAGATATCATTAGAGGTCGAAGAATATGAAATCTAGAAGGACGCACATAGAATGGTCAGAGAAGCGAGGGTGGCAGCGAGAACGGTTGATGGTGAGATCGATTGACAGAGAAAGAGGATGGTGAAGACTAGCTACATAGATGATAGCAAACGAGAAAGAGAAACTTAGAAAACTAACAGATTTGTGAATTATAAACAACAATCGATAGCCAGAAGTATATATCAATTAAATAGAATCTATCAAAATTAAATTCTTACCTAAAGTTTCCTTTGATTTTCAAAAAGTGGATGGGAAAAATCAAAATCTGGAGATATCATTAAAGGTTGATGAATATGAGATCTAGAATGACGCACATAGAACATGGTTGGAGAAGCGAAGGCGGTAGTGAGAACTGTTGATGGTGACAGCGATCGATAGAGAAAGAGAACGGTGAAGACTACCTACAAAGATGACATCAAACGACAAAGAAAAACTTAGAAGAGGAAGAGATATTTTCAGTTTTTACCTAGATTCATTAAAAGTAGAAAATGAATAATATATCATCTAAAGTGGTACTTTTTAGAACTATTTAACTTAATTTTTTTTTTTTTGCAAAGTAGTGTTAAAAAATTAGTATTTATTAATTTTTTTTTTAACAATTTCCAATTTTTTTGTTTCAATTAGAATGACACATTTTTGTAAAAAAAAAAATATATAGTATTTTTTATTGTTAGTTTTTTTTTTAAAATTTGGTTCTTTTGTTTGTTAAAATTTTTTGTTTTGACTTACTTCTTTTTAATGTTAATTGTTTCTAAAGATAAATTTTTATTTTTATTTTTTGTTCTATGAATTCGATATTGTAAAATTTGAAAAAAAAATCATATGATTTTTAATTATAAACATAGGTTTTTGTTATAATATAGGAAATTACTATTATGAACCAATATGAAACTGACTGCGATTTGGAATAAATTGGAGCGAATCTATGGTTTTGGAGAATCTCAGACAATAAGATTTTGAGAGTTTTCTTTCGACGCTATCGCACGAAGAAGAAGAGTATTTTGCTATATGGATAATTTAGTCAATTTTTCAATGGATTAGTGGTATTTTTTAAAAATGAACAATTCATAATGATATTTTTGAAAATGATACCCATGTTAGTGGAATTTTTAAAATTTTTCCATTTAAATAAATTTAGTATACATCTTTCAAAGGGATTCTGAAAAGGAAAATATACTTGATAATATATATATGGATTCAAATCAATTTTAAAGGCTTTCCCATATGCAACACCATATTTTCATAAATCAAGATATTATATCTACAATAAAATTAATAGATAAATTCTTATTAATATATTAATAAAAATAGAATTGATTCCTGCGGATCATAAATCAATGTAAATCCAATAGAAATAAAAATTATATCTTTAAAAAAGCAAACTAAAACTATGGAGAAAATAAAAAGGTTATGATAATATAACGTAAGATATAAATTATAAACATAAGCGAAAGAAATTATATATAGGATTTCATATTTCTATGCAAATAGAAATAACAATAGACGAGTATATGTAGTATAATGTTTATGTTAGTAATTTCCTATATCATAACAAGACCCATATTTGATAATATAAGTAAAAAAGTTATAGAAAATAGTATAAATTCGTGTTGTGGTATAACAGATATACTAATATAAGAGTGCTTTAATGGTGGAAGCCCCTTGGCCCTGTGGTTGATCAAAAGTTCATTAATATTTCTAAACCAAAAGGTCTGGGGTTCGAATCTCAGAAAGTGTGATTTATTATCATTTATGCATATTAATGGAGACAAACTTACAAGAGATCTACAGGGTGGTGCAAGGTAGAATTGTCTGGCGTGGATCAAGGCGGTAGATTTGTCCATTGTAAAATTGTCGATGTAACAATTCTCCTAATTTGTAATAGAATAATAAATCAATGTTAAAAAAAGAGTGCTTTAATATGCGAGTAAATGTGGTATAATGATTTGTACTACTAATTCCTTATATGGCAATATGATAACAAAAACCCATATTTGATAATATAAGTAAAAAAGTTGTAAGAAAAAGATGCATTCGTGCTGTGTTATAACATATACACTAATATAAGAAAATTCTAACTCAAACTATAGAGAAAAAAAGATATGATAATAAAAAGTAAGATTTAAGTTATAAACGTAAGCGAATAGAAATGATATGCAGAAATTCATATTTGTAGGCGAATAGAACTAACAATAGGCAAGCATATGTAGTATAATGATTAGTTTTAGTAATCATAGAGAAATTTTTATACCACTTTGGTTGATGTATTATTTGTAACAATCGAATAACTATTTTGTTTTGTGTGTTTGGGATGATAGCAAAATTTAGCGCATAGAAAAACTGACTTTAATCTTTTTTATGGTAGAGGGATGATAATATAATTTGTTTTTCTTGCGGTGCTTGATATTGCCACAGGCAAATGGATGAATATAAATGGATTAGAAACTTTTAATCACGATAGCAATGCACCAAATCATAATAATTCATGCGACGTTGTCGTCTGGCAGGTGCATATATGTGCATGGTGGAGTTAGAAGAGGTAATCCTGAAATTTGAAAAACTACTGATAGTATAATTAAATGAACATAAATGTTTTTTTGCTTTGCATATGTTAGGCCTATGGATTTTCCATATCCTAGACTTTTGCAAAGTTGGCAGATTCTGTCTGCTTTCAGTTAAGCAAAAGTAACAAATTTTGACAGTTGCTGTAATTTTTTCAGTATAGATGTACTGCTCGACGACTTTCTAATCTCCGAAACTTATCCATTCCAGCCTTCAAGTTTTAAACCAGCAGTCCCGTCCTCTATGGGGAGGAGGTATATCGATTTCTTACACTCTTTTGGTATGTGCTTAACGTTATCTAGTTGTTCAAGCATTACAAAATCTTATTTCTTTCATAATGACATAATTAGCTCGAGCGAAAGTTTAATGGATAGATTGGCAGAGTTTTTACCAACTGTTGAAACTGGCATTTTATGTTGGCGAAACTAAAGCATATGTGAGACAAAAGGAGATGATCAGAAATCGGGGTGGTTTGGTGAGACAGTAAAGCTTGGATCGGTATGAGAAATGAGAGTTCGTGGATGAGTTACATTAATAATGGTTATACGCTATAATTCACAAAAAGATCACCACACAAAAGTCTACTCAAGACTTGCGTAAATGGTATACTTTTCTGCATATTTCCCAAACTTCTTGCACTTACTATGTTTGCTTTGCATAATCATTTTAATACTGTTGAGACCAAAGACTAGAAACACTGGCATGAGGTTTTTAGTCTTTTGGTCTCAATAGTGTCAAAATGACCTGCAAAGCAATATAGTAAGTGCAAGAAGTTGGGGAAAATATGCAGAAAATCATACCATTCTATGCAAGTCTTGAGTCGGCTTCTGTGCGGTGAACATCTCTGTGAATTGTGGCGTATAACCATTATTAATGTAAATCATCCCCGGGCTCTCATTCTCAAACCGATCCAAGCTTGTCTATCTCGCCAAGCACCCCGAATTCCAACCATCTCCTTCTATCTCAATTATGCTTTAGTTTGCTAACATAAAATGCAGTTTCTACAGTTGGTAAAACCTCTGCTAATCTCTCCATTGAACTTTTTCTCAAGTTGATATCATTATGAAGGAAAAATGGATTCGTGATGTTTGAACGACTAGACAACGTTAAGCACATACCAAAAGAGTCTAAGAAATTGGATAAACCTCCTCCTAATAGAGGATGAGACTGCTGGTTCCAAACTTGAAGGTTGGAATGGACAAGTTACAGCGACTAGAAAATCATCGAGTAGTACATCTACTCAAGAATAAAATTAATGGAAATATCAAAATTTGTTCTTAACTTAGCTGAAATAAGACATAATCTGTGAACTTTGAACAGTCTAGGATACTGAAAGTTTATAGAACTAACATATGAAAATCAAAAACCATTTAAGTTCTTTTACTTCTGGTGTCAGTAGTTTACAAATTTTAGGATTACCTCCTCTAAGTCCACCATGCCCATATAAGAGGCTGCCAGACGACGCATCAGCATAGCGACAACATCACATCAGTTGATTATGATTTGGTGAATTGCTACGGTGATTAGAAGTCCCTGGTCCATTTCTATGCAACCATTTACCAGTAGCAATATCAAGCATTTCAAGAACAAAAAAATCCATATCATCATATACTACCATAAAAAGGATTAATGTTAATTTCCAAAGAGGATGACTAGGGAAGTACTTGGGGTTACCGGAGCACTTTGGGAGAAGGAAAAAGACATGTTCACACTAATTGTTGACTGGATAAGACAACGAACCATAAGTTGGTCATCCAATTCCTCTCAAGTGCCGGCAAGATGACTATGATCAAATCCGTCCTCTCGGCTATTCCCACGTATTCAATGTCATGTTTTAAGCTTTCAACTCGCTTATGCAAAAGAATTCAGTCAGCCTTAACGAGGTTTTGGTGGGGATGCAAATCCGGAAAAAAAGAAAGATGTGTTGGATTTTTTGGCCTAAACTTACTGCTTCAAGAGATATAGTGGTTTAGGATTTCAGGAGATTCAAAGCTTCAGTGACGCCTTTTTAGCCAAGTTAAATTGGCAAAATCTTATGAAACATACATGTCTTCTAGCCCCAAATATTAACAGGAAAAATACTGCCTTGATACACCTTATCTCCAGGCGACACCAACTTCTTCTTCCTCTCATGGATGGAAAAGTATTATGATAGGTAAATTTCTAGTTGTTTCTCAAGTTGGAAAGAATATTGGTGATGGGAAGATAACAAGGGTATGGCAAGACCCATGGATATCTTTTTCTTCCACCATAAAATCGTTACCGCCTTTAAAACAAATGAAAGTGAGCTTCTAGTATTAAATCATCTTATGAATCAAACTGCTGACTAGAATAGTGAAAAAGTCAGAAACACGCTGCCGACTATATCTTTTGCATAAAATTGAGCCTTACGGGTGTAGTTGATAGCTTTATATGGCTTCTTTCGAAATCAGGTGTCTATTCGACCAGATCGGGTTACCACACGACTGTTGCTTTATCTCAATCTAAAATAGTTAACACATAAACAAATCCATCCATTAAATTAGAATGGTGACATATGGGGAGGGAGTTCTCTCCAAAGCTAAAGCTCTTTCTCTGGAAAATTGCACAAAGGGCCATCATCATAGGTGAAAATCTGCTCAGTCGAGGTATTATCCCTGATGCAAATTGTAAGCGATGTGGAGAGCTCGAAACCACCTCGCATATCTTCTTTCACTGTGTTTTATCAAGGCAATTTTGGCAACTTGCCCCTTTCAATAGCAAAATAGAACCATCTTTGATCCTTGATTTCCAGACAGGCCTCTCAACTTCCCAATTCTGGATCTGCCTTCCTCTAACCACTATAAGCTCTGGAATCTTTCTTCCCATGACTGTTATGGGATCTCTGGTCGTCTCGTAATTACTTCTATTTGAAAATGAAGTTTTTACAGATGTAGATACTATGCTTATAGCAATAACAAAGGCGAAAGAGTGGCAAATTTTCCAAGGAACTGTGATTAAATCTCATATGCTTGGCACAATCCCCCTCCGCCTATTAATCATATTATGATATATTGCCATACTGATGCAGCTTGGCGAGAAGATATTAATATCGTGGGTCTAGGATGCGTGTTTTTTATCAAACTCCATGTCCTTTCGCAGAAAATGCTCAGGTCAAAACCTGCATCAATTCCACGCAGTAGCTTAGTCTTAAGTCTGCCTGCTTCAAATCAGACGCTTAGGTACTCATCCGAGTCATCAAACAGGGGAGAAATTAAAGGAATTAATTGGCATTCTACATGATATTGGGTATCTTTCCTCCTTGTTTACATCTATCTCTTTACCTACATTTCGAGAAACACCAACTGTTTGGCTGACTCCTAGCTAAGCATACTTTGAGTGACTTAGCCATCGTTGTATCTTAAACTGGTTATCAATGAAATCTTTATTGTTAAAAAAAAAAAGTCAGTTTCTCTATGGGCTAAATCTTGCTCTCGTCCCAAACATACACAAAATAAAATAGTTATTCGATTGTCGTAAAACTAAATCCCTCTAAAATAATTGAATCAACATGACGAGATATATGAATTGTAAACAATGATCGATAGCCAAAAGTATATATAATTCAAACAAAATCCACCAAAATTAAAAATTTTACATAAAGTTTCCTCTGATTTTCGAAGAGTGATTGAGAAAAATAGAAATCTGGAGATATTATTAGAGGTCGGAGAATATGAGATCTAGAAGGACGCACGTAGAACATGGTCGGAGAAGCGAGGGCGGTAGTGAGAATGGTTGATAGTGAGATCGATCGACAAAAAAAGAGGATAGTGAAGACTAGCTACAGAAAATGGCAAAGAGAAACTTAGAAGACAAAAGAGATCTATGAATTGTAAAAAAACGATCGATAGCCAAAAATATATATCAGTCAAACAGAATCTTCCAAACTTAAAACTCTTGCCTAAAATTATCTTTGATTTTTCGAAGAGTAAATGAGAAAAATCAGAATATGAAGATATCATTAGAGGTAAGAGAATACGAGATCTAGAAGGACGCACATAGAACATGGTCAGAAAAGTGAGGCGCAGTGAAAACGGTTGATGGTGAGATCGATCGATAGAAAAGAGGACAATGAAGACTAGCTACAGAAAACGGTAAAGAGGAACTTTGAAGACAAAAGAGATCTATGAATTGTAAATAACGATCGATAGCCAAAAGTATATATCAGTCAAACAGAATCTACCAGGATTCAAAATCTTGCCTAAAATTTCCTCTGATTTTTTGAAGAGTGAATGAGAAAAATCAAAATATGAAAATATCATTAGAGGTTGAAGAATACGAGATTTGGAAAGACGCACATTGAACATGGTCGGAGAAGCGAGGACTACAGTGAGAGTGGTTGATGGTGAGATCGATCGACGGAGAAAGAGAACGATGAAGACTAGCTATAGAGAAAACATCAAACGACAAAGAGCAACTTAGAAGATGAATAGATGTGTGAATTGTAAACAACGATCGATAACCAAAAGTATATATCAATTAAATAGAATCTACCAACATTAAAAACCTCGGATTTTCGAAGAGTGAATGAAAAAATCAGAATCTGGAGATACCATTAGAGGTCGGAGAATACGAGATCTAGAAGGACGCACATAAAACATGGTCGGAGAAGAAAGGGCCATAGTGAGAACGATTGACGTTACAGAAAAGGGCAAAGAGAAACTTAAAAGACAAAAGAGATCAATGAATTGTAAACAACGATTGATAACCAAAAATATATATATCAGTCAAACATAATCTACCAACATTAAAACTCTTTCCTAAATTTTCCTTTGATTTTTCGAAGAGTAAATGAGAAAAATCAGAATCTGAAGATATCATTAGAGGTCAGAGAATAATACGAGATCTAGAAGGACGCAACATGGTCGGAGAAGCAAGGACGGCAGTGAAAACGGTTGATGGTGAGATCGATCGACAGAAAAGAGGACAATGAAGACTAGCTATAGTAACGGCAAAGAGGAACTTTGATAACAAAAGAGATCTATGAATTGTAAACAACGATCGATAGCCAAAAGTATATATCAGTAAACTAAATCTACCAAAATTACAAATATTGCCTAAAGTGTCCTCTGATTTTTTTGAAGAGTAAATGAGAAAAATCAAAATATAGAGATATTATTAGAGATTGAAGAATACGAGTTTTGGAAGGACGCACATTGAACATGGTTGATGGTGAGATCGATCGACGAAGAAAGAGGACGATGAAGACTAGCTATAGAGATGACATCAATCGACAAAGAGAAACTTAGAAGACGAACAAATCTGTGAATTTAAACAACGATCGATAACCAAAACTATATATCAATTAAATAGAATCTACCAAAATTAAAATCCTTACCTAAAGTTTCTTCTGATTTTCGAAGAGTCGATGAGAAAAATCAGAATCTGGAGATATCATTAGAGGTCAAAGAATATGAAATCTAGAAGGACGCACATAGAATGGTCAGAGAAGCGAGGGTGGCAGCGAGAACGGTTGATGGTGAGATCGATTGACAGAGAAAGAGGATGGTGAAGACTAGCTACATAGATGATAGCAAACGAGAAAGAGAAACTTAGAAAACTAACAGATTTGTGAATTATAAACAACAATCGATAGCCAGAAGTATATATCAATTAAATAGAATCTATCAAAATTAAATTCTTACCTAAAGTTTCCTCTGATTTTCAAAAAGTGGATGGGAAAAATCAAAATCTGGAGATATCATTAAAGGTTGATGAATATGAGATCTAGAATGACGCACATAGAACATGGTTGGAGAAGCGAAGGCGGTAGTGAGAACTGTTGATGGTGACATCGATCGACAGAGAAAGAGAACGGTGAAGACTACCTACAAAGATGACATCAAACGACAAAGAAAAACTTAGAAGAGGAAAAGATATTTTCAGTTTTTACCTAGATTCATTAAAAGTAGAAAATGAATAATATATCATCTAAAGTGGTACTTTTTAGAACTATTTAACTTAATTTTTTTTTTTTTTTTGCAAAGTAGTGTTAAAAAATTAGTATTTATTAAAAATTTTTTTTAACAATTTCCAATTTTTTTGTTTCAATTAGTGTGACACATTTCTGTAAAAAAATATATATAGTATTTTTTATGAAAAAATAGTCCAAATAGTACCTTTTCTGACTTTAATGTCAAACGGGTACACTCGTAGGGAAAATTGTAGAACTAGTACACTTTTTTGGAAATACCAGCGCTACCTCTTAAGACCAGCAGAGTTAACGCGGACCGGTGGCACACTGTCTGCATGTTGACATTGGCAACGCAAGTAAATGACGACTACGCAGAGTACAAGTAGAGAGAGAAAAGAGTATGCGCAGTCTCTGCTTTTACTCGCAGAAGAAAACAAAGCGTTCTCAGTCTCTGCCGTTGGAAGCAGAGTATACGCAAACACTGTTTATATTCTACTTGTATTATGCAAAAATTTGGTATACACTGCTGTGCTTTTTTACAGTTAGGGTTTCGCAGACCAAACGACCTAACGGTAGACCAAAGCCAGACTGGTATCAGACTTTAGGATAATTCATTACAAAAAGAGCTGAACATTGACTCCTTCCAATTAGCTTTGCACTTATGTTTCTTCATAATAAAACATAAACTCCCGACAAAAAAAACAAACAAACATAAACTCATAAACAGTTTTATTAGAAGTGATCAGAGTTGTAATCTTGAAGGGGTGGAAGAAACAACACAAAGACGTCTCGTCCTCATCCATGAAGTGCTATGCGAGCGTGTTGTTAGGGAAACGGGCCGAAAGTGAGTGAGTATTGGTTAGGCCCAACCATGAAGTAGACATATCCATGTCCATTCGCTTCATCCTCAATGAACTTCACCGTGGCAAGGAAATGCATGGTTGGCGCGGGTATGTCAAGTATTCCATATATCCTCCAACTCCTTCAAGTGCTTGAACCCTTCTTGTGTCCACTCCTCAAAATCGCAGGTGCCTTGAAAAGAAAGGTGACTGATTCTTGTTGAAGTGCTCGTGGTTGTGAAATAATCCCTAATTTTAGTTATGTTCTAAATAATTTTGAAAATACTAGCGCTACCCCTTAAGGTCACCAACGGCAGAAGGCAATCACCAGTAGTGCATTAACCGGTATAAGCCGAAACCAGAAAACTCGAGAAACTCGGTGAAAACCGAGTGGGTAGGGTATGAAAACCGAGTGGGTAGGGTATGAAAACCGAGTGGGTAGGATTTCGCAGACTGATTGAATATCACCAACGGCAGACCGAATGCAGATCGCAATCGGAGAATTCGTTTGTAGAGAGTTTTTGTTGATGTATATTTGTATATACTTCCACTTCCTTTATACATTATTTCATTAATTTCTAAACTATTGTCAAAGTACAACTTATGTTAAAAAGAAAAACTCCACAGTGAAAACCGAGTGGTTAGGGTATCGCAGACTGAATGAATGTCACCAACGGCAGACCGAATGCAGATTGATATAGAATTTGTAGTGATTTTTTGTTGTTGTATGTTTGTATATACTTCCACTACCTTTATACATTATTTCTTACTGGTTTTAAAGTAAAACTTATGTTAAAAGAACAACTCAGACAAAAAAAATCGTTATCATATGTTTCTTCGTGTATCTTTGTTCAACACGACACTATGTGAAACATTTCCTTGGTATTTACCATGGTTATCGATTTTTCTTCCATTCTGTGTTTTTCAATGTAAATAAGCTTTTAAACACTTAGATTGAAGATCACTTTGGAGTTATGACGGCTAAACAAATGTTAATCGAAGTTTTTGAAGAGTTTTGAGTGGTTTAGGGTTTCGCAGACTGTATGCCGATGTAGCGCAGCGTTTTTGAAGAGTTTCAACTAAAAGAAAAAGGCGGCGCTGACTTAACTGTACGACAAAAGGGGGCGCCATCTTAATTAGTAATATTAGTTTAAAAATATGTCCACAATATATATTCGGGCCTCAAAGCAGTTGTTTCAGGCCCATGAAGCCCAGAAAGCTTGGGAAAACACAACATTGACTCTTCTTCTACTTCCCCTCGGCAACCCTAGAGCAGAGGAGCGTATCTTCAATTTTGTCGATCTCTTTCTTCATTTTCTTCATTTCTCCGATAATTCTCCAATCTCTTCATTTTTCCGATATTTCTCCTTCGAATATATCATGTATATGAATGATTACGAGATGGATTTTCCTGCCATTATTTTTTCCAAAGGAAACGAGCCAGATCCAAATACCAGAATAAACTACAGTTCGAAGTTCAATCATCTTTCACTGGTGGAAGGTGTAGTGGGTGAGGAAGTGTGGGATTATGTCCGCAAGTCACAGCTAGGAGTTATTTGTAATGAGAAGTTGGGTTTCGGATGGAGTGCAAATTAGTGCATCACCATGTTATTTGCAAACAATTGGAGTGTGAAAGCCCATTTGAGTTGTGGTTTTTTGATCGCGGGGCAGCCAGCACGGTTCTCGCTCTTCGAGTTTGAAGAGATCAGAGGTCTTAACTGTAATGAAATTACGCTGTTGGATGGGTTGGTATCTTCTGAAGCTAATCACCAAACCAGGAATCGCTTTCGGGGTCTTCTCAAAATTCGCCGTCCTAGCCCTTGTATTGAGGACATAGTGAAATTGTGTATGAAGCATGGTGGAGATATAAGCAAATCTTGGTCCAGGAAAGATAAAATTAGGCTTTAGTTACCTAGCTATTCTGTTAACGGTCTGTTGGGTGTTGATCGGCGTACAGAAATTCCCCTTAACCTAGCTAGGTTGGTGATAGATTTGCAACTTTCGAAGGGTATCCCTGTGGGAGGGTTGCTTACAAAGATCTTGTTGAGCCAGGTTAAGTTAGTAACTAAAGAGAAGATATGAAGGACTCTTATGTTTTGAAGGGGTTCGTGCAAGTTCTACAGGTCTGGGCGTATGCTTATGTGCCCAAAGGGGAGAAAATTTGGGAACACCTATAGCTTTTGAAGGTACACATCTGCTAAGATACAAGGAAAAGTTGGCAGACCCGATATGGAGAAGATCTTTCGAGTGAAGAGGTATGTATATCTTTGACATAGTTTTGTAAAAATGTAGAGTTTTGGCAGAGTAAGCCACAGTGGCAGCGTCTGCAAAAAGACTCTGCCATAAGTTTACATATTCCCATCGCTAGACTTCTGGCAGAGTTACGCTGACTTCTGGCTGACTTCTGGTGACATTTATGTAACCATATGTTGTTTTGTAGGTGATTGTAACTACTATGTGTGAGAGATCCCGGGCAGAAATCTATCCACGTTGGAAAGGTAACGACGTAATAGATGTCAGCTTGATAATCTATCAAATACATTCTCTCTGGCCAGCCGTTGTCGGACATCAAATGGAGGGTCTCAAAAGCGCCGCCAGTCCCAGAAACCGCACTGGAAAAAAGGAAAGTAGATAATGAAGGAAAGAGAGGAAAAGGGAAAAAGAGGAAGGGAATTGAAGAGCGAGATGGGGAAAAGAGGAAGAGGAAGCGGGAGGGAAGGAGAAGAAGAAGAAGAAGAAGAAGAAGAAGAAGAAGATAACGGACGGTATGTCATGAAACCGAAGTTCTCTGTAGCTAAAATCCCATCTACTGGTTCAACAGATTTCGTCGACATCATTGAATTTGTCCTGGATAAACAGCAGACCAAGTTTGACGCAGTTGTAGCTAGAATTGAAAATGCCAGACTTGAGCAGCAACGAGTAATTTGGAACAACAACGAACCAGCATGGAACACATACTATTTTGGGTGAAACCTTAAACAAGTTGGCACAGGTCGTTGAAAAGCTGATGGAGAGGATGACTTGTTTCGAGCAAGATACTCGCTTCTCTAACAACAAACTAAAACCTGACAATCGCATGGTATGTCCAACTCAGTCAATTGTTGAAATAAAAGCACTGGCATGATATGCGATATCATGCTCTAACAGATGTGGTAAAACAATAGAGGGGCAAGGCATACTCTGCTTGCCTAGGTTGTATCATTCATGTATGTGAGACATGTAATTCTTACGGCAGACTAATAATGGCATTCAATTCTATTCATCATTGGCATCCCTTAATATCCTATACGGCAGAGTATGCCCTTAAGGTGTAAGAGGTTGAAGCTGAGTTCATGTAACAGTCATTACTTTGAAATTTTGCAGAATGACGAAGAAGAGACGACGGTGGATAACAAAGGAGATGGCAAAGACAACGAAGGAGAAGGAATCAAGGTTGTTGCCTCTGGCTCCTTTTAAATGAGAAAGTAAGAGATGGCAAAGAAAAAGTAACTGATGATGGCATCGAGGCAGAGGATGCCAAACAAGAACAAGTAGGAGATGATGCAAAAATAGATTGCAGTGAAAAGGCAGATGGCATCGAGGCAAAGGATGCCAAACAGAACATCTTCAAGATATGTTCCATGGGGAAAAAATATACAAATGTGAAAAGGCAGAGGATGCCAAAGAAGAACATCTTCAAGATGATGGTAGAGTTGGAGATGTTGAAAAAAGTGATGGGAGTGAAAAGGCAGAGGATGCCAAAGAAGAACATCTTCAAGATGATGGTAGAGTTGGAGATGTTGAAAAAATTGATGGGAGTGAAAAGGCAGGGATGCCAAAGAAGAACATCTTCAAGATGATGGTAGAGTTGGAGATGTTGAAAAAAGTGATGGGAGTGAAAAGGCAGAGGATGCCAAAGAAGAACATCTTCAAGATGATGGTAGAGTTGGAGATGTTGAAAAAAGTGATGGGAGTGAAAAGGCAGAGGATGCCAAAGAAGAACATCTTCAAGATGATGGTAGAGTTGGAGATGTTGAAAAAAGTGATGGGAGTGAAAAGGCAGAGGATGCCAAAGAAGAACATCTTCAAGATGATGGTAGAGTTGGAGATGTTGAAAAAATTGATGGGAGTGAAAAGGCAGAAGATGCCAAAGAAAAAAAGGAGATAATGATCCCAAAGCATGCCTTCAGGCAGAGGATGCCACTCCCGCATATGAAAGCAATGTCTGCATTAAGGATGCCGCTGCAGCAGATGAAACTAATGTATGCATTAAGGATCCCATTACGGCATTGATAACCAACGTCTGCATGGAGACAGTTGCTTCGACTGCTGAAGATGGTAAAGGCTCAGTGATTGACACTGAAATCATTGAAGAAAGAGAGAGGAAGAGGAAGAGGAGAGGAAAAGGAAACTCCCAGCCAGTTAATATCATTGAACCATCAGTGGATTCAGTCCACCCAACTACATCTCAAATCGAAATATACGAAAGCTCCAGAAATCTTCGCCAGACCAACAAGCTAACAACAAGGAGGAGTGAAAGGTTAAGCAAATCGACTGCGCTTCCTGTTGTACCTAGCAACAACGCAAAACCAGTGGCCCAGAAATCTGCTTACGAAATTGTATTTGGAGATGTTGACAAAACACTGGTGGACAAGATGAACGTATTCAGAGCCGATGAGTAAGTACACACAGCATATAAGATCGTCTATTTTATCTTGCAGTCTAACTTGAATGTTGATTTTCTTCGACAGAACAAATATTTATCCATTTGGAGGGAAAACAACGGCCCGTGAATTCTTCAACTTACTTTTGAAGCCTAGGGAATGGTTACACGATATGGTAAGTACATTCTTCCTCGTCAACAGTGGATCTGGCAAAAGTGTTTATTTCATGTTTAGCTGGCAGACCGTTGTTGTTGTGTGTCTAGTAGACTCTGCTTTGGTGCCTAACATTTGTCCTTCTTTTATTATCAGCACCTTGACGCAGCACTGAACTTGTATAGACTAAGGCTAAAGAGAAATCCTAGTTCTTTCAAGAGTCCGCGGATTGCTATATTGGATGCAGCATTTCAAATGCTTTGGAAGAATCGGTACAAGGACTGGCGTAAGCTTGAAAGATGGCCTGGTGGTACTTACGAGAATGTACACGGTATTCTTCCAGCTTATGCCGCAACAAATTTGGCCTGGGGCAAAGACGTTGATACGTTATACTTCGTTCTACACGTGAGCTCGAATCATTGGGTTGGGACGGTCATATCATTGGTTGACCGGGTTGTCTACATATATGATTCCTTAAATACTCCAGAATCAGATATTGTGGCAGCGGCGAGGGCTTTTGCTGAAATGGTTCCTGCCGCAATTCATATGTTCTTTCCTCAAGACTACGATCAAGCAGCTTTTACAATCACAATTGTAAAAGACGTTCCCAAAATGCGTCCACAAGTAGGTGATTGTGGAGTATACGCACTCAAATACATTGAGTGTCACATGTTAGGATTGCCGCTATCAGCAAGAGAACTGTGTAATGCCAAAATGATGACCTGGAGGACGAAGCTCGCTGCGGAGGTGTTGGATGAGACATCTTCGTATACCGATCAACGCATGTGTGATGAGTCAATTATTGCAAGTATCTACGATCCCTACGACGTTCAAATTTAATTGCATGGTTAGTAAATATATGTATATAGTAAATAGGAAGATTTGTTCTAGTAAATATTTCATTAGGAGAATTTAAGTTCTAGCATACATAATAACTACATAAACATAACTCTGCGGCGTACTCTGCGCGTACAAGCAGAATTTAAGTTTTTCCTTCCTTAGTAGAAGAGAACTTATTCTGCTTATTCTTCGTTTACACGCATCATCATAAACTACGCTGATAGATTGTAGACCGAGAATACGCAGCACCTGCTCATACTCTGCATCTGCTTTGCTTACACTCAGCATAAACATGGGCATAATAAGTTCTCTTCTACTAAGGATGAAAAACATAAACTCTGCGGCGTACAAGAAGAATTTAAGTTTTGCCTTCCTTGGTAGAAGAGAACTTATTCTGCTTATTCTTCGTTTACACGCATCATCATAAACTACGCTGATAGATTGTAAACCGAGAATACACAGCACCTGCTCATACTCTGCATCTGCTTTTCTTACACTCAGCATAAACATGGGCAGAATAAGTTCTCTTCTACTAAGGATGAAAAACATAAACTCTGCGACGTACAAGCGGAATTTATGTTTTTCCTTCCTTAGTAGAAGAGAACTTATTCTGCCCATGTTGTGCTGAGTGTAAGCAAAGCAGATGCAGAGTTTCATTGGAGTTGGAATATCTAGCGTCATCACTCTTGTAATTAATTTTAAGTGGATTTCGTCAACCACTCTTGTATTTATGAAGTGGGTCCACTCTTATATTTCATAACTCGGTCCACTCTTGTATTTATGATGTGGGTTATCTTCAACACAATGATCAAGACGAATAAGAACATGTACCAGTTTTTGCTCGAATTTTTTTGTAATAAATTTAAAAAAGAATATGAAGAATCATCCCATTTTCCAGCAGAGAAGTTGATGTTTATTATAAATGCAGAGTTGATGTCAAAAAAAAAAAAATTATAAATGCAGAGAAGAAGTAGTAAACGCAGAATCTGCAGAAACATACATGGTACGTATATAAACATTAGTTCAAAATCTGCCTAAAATATGCTCCAAACCTAGGTCCTCTGCTTCGCATACTTTTCGGTACTCTACTTCTATATTTGAGTCTATTTGTACTCTGCATCCAAATCGGGCCGTAGTTTGCATCCAAAACGAGATGTAGGTTACTCTGCACCAACCATAGTTTGCATCCAAAAGGAGATGTAGTTTGAAAGTTTTGAATACACACAGAAACACAAGTCGAAGAAAAGAGTACAAACAACAAATCCAAGAAAAGATAAACAACATCAAATAAACTAAATGTTGTTGAAATTTTAAGAAAAGTAAAATAATTAGGATAACAAGAGTTCTACATAAATTTAGTCCTCCATAAACGAAAGATCAAGTTTTAACCAATCAATACGAGGAACTGTAATTCCTCTCAGCTCCTCCTCAGCAATCATTTCTTTCTCTGCTAACTGCTGCCGCCTAGCATCCATGACAACTTGTTCTTCATGCATCATCTTCTCCAACATAGAGCATTTACCGGCTATTCTTTCCAACTTGAGTTTGACGCGGTGAGCTTCGTCCTTCGCTCTCATTTGAGATCGTACCAGCAGAAGAATTGCCCTCAGGCAATCGTTTCCTTCCTTTTCCGCCTCCATAACTGCATCATTCCGCTTCTCTTCTGCTTCCAACTCCAGGTCTGACATTGGTGCTTTTCTTTTCTTCGAATGATCTGCGGCCATGATGTCTTGAATATGTGCCTGTAAAAGAGTAAAATGCAGAGAATGTGTTGAGTAGAAGAGAAGCCGCAAGTTATTTTGAGGGTTCTTCTTCTTTTATAGACGAGAGGGATAAAGCAAAACCACGTACGTCAGTTTTTTTCGCTTAGCTGTCATTTTAACGGTCCACGTTCCCATCATTTCAGCGGTCCACTTTCCCATCATTTAACCCGTTATTTCGTAGAGTATATGCAGAGAAGGTGCCTAAGCAGAGTACTATTAAATTTATTGCAGAATATAAACAGAGTAGTCGCAATCACTTCCATTCCTTACTTAATGTGTTCTATCATGTATGATCGACACGTGGCGTATGTTGTATTGTAGTAGAACAATTAATAATGTACCTTGTTTCTCGTGTTCAATAATGCGATGATCGACACGTGGCCCTTGGAATGGAGCAGCATCATCTCAGAGGCATCCAGTAATAGCTGTAGAGAATGACTAATTAGGGCTTCCATACCGATACGGTTTCCCTTCAACGAGTATAAAAGATCTCTTCTTTATTTGGGTGTAAAAACTAAGATAATTTATCCTTTCCTCCATCAGTCTCAAACAAATAAAACAAAGATAATCCAAAAGTTACAGAACGCAAGCGTATCTTTTATTCTTTTTCTACCCATCAGTCTCACCAATCTTCTTTGAATCCGATGTCTGCATTTTCCTCATCTTCTTCTTCCTCTTGCGAACCCAACAGTGTGATTCCTGCTCTGCCAAGGAATTCAGATTGGTTCAAATATCCAGAGGTACAAGATGTTTTGGGGCTTTTGAGGTTAGGAGTATAGACCCCTGGTCTAATAGATATGAACTTGTTCTTCGTGACGGTTGCAGATCTCCAGTTGAACTTCCCTCCAAATTGAGGGTGGTGATGATGACAAGATTCACTACTTCTTTGTTCGTCATTCCGGTCCTGACGGACTTCCCCGTTGTGGTCTGATTCAGGTAATTTCCATCTTACAAAAAATTCATTAGACTCTGGCGAATTGATCAAGCTAACTCTTTTAACATGCGTTTTCTCTCTGTTGCGCTTCATCAGTTCTAACAAAGCAGAACCGTCGCACATATCCGATTTTTCCTAATGCCCTTTTTTGATTCCACTCCCTTACCGGCGCCCTGAGTTTCTTCTCTCCGACGCCGCAGTTGACGGGAGTTCTCTTCGGGCGATATCGACGAAGCAGAGGTCCGTCCAGGTAGCCTGGATCGCCTTAGGCTTACTTGGCAAAACGTGTATCCGTCTCGCATCACTAATGTTCATTGTCCTCGTTGCGAGGAGTTGGAGTTGGAGGGAGAAGCCCTACGTGCTAAAATATGTGGTTTGGAGACTCGGCTTCGGAATGTGGAGAGGGCTGTGGATTCGGTTAGGGTTGTGGCAACAACTTTGACCCAGCAAGTCAAGGTTCTTGGATCGTATAAGTCGCGAGTTTGGATCGGCCGACGTTGGCTGCGATGTTCCTGGGAGTTCTAGAGGGATGAAGCGCGACCGTTCCCCGGACACTTCGTAGAATATCACCTGTTTTTTATCTATTTAGTTTTGTAATTGTCACATTTATCTATTTAGTTTTGCTATTGATCTTCCGTTGGTTTGCTATTGATCTGCCATTGGTTTGCTATTGATCTGCCATTGGTTTGCGACTAAATAATGATGACGTGGCGAGATATACCAAATGGATAGAAATGTTATTAACAATACACCTATACATTGTCCTTTGATTCTTCTGTTATATAACAAATGCGTGCTTTTTTATCGTTTATTTTCGGCAGTACCATTAGGATGAGTTCTATATATGGGTATCAGCCCGTATTTGCCACGAGATTGATAATGTTTAAAAATTCAAAGATATTTGAATTTTCAATTTTCCCCCTAAATCGTAGAATTCAAATAGACTTTTCCCAACCTCTTCTGTAAAATGCTAAGTAAAAGCAAAATCACCACATAAATCTGCAATTTATGCAGCATATTTTTACTGCAAGTTAAATCAAATATAACATCTACTGCAACTCAACTTTGATACTAGATGCTACCATTCGGACCCATCAGCTGATAGAGCGTCCAGCAAAATGGACCCCAGAAAGGAGTACGCAGATTAAAAATAGATGTCTGCGATTATCGACAAGTCCTAGACAGAGTAAGAGCAGTATATGAAGTTTGCTCGTACTCTGCTGTCTTGAAGTTTGAATATTATACTATAATTTTCTACTAATTCAATAAGTTTATTGGGTTGCTGCTAAAAACTTATTTATAAAAGTAGTTCTACGTCGAATCAAAAGTAATTGGCGCAACCCGATCTTGCCATTGATGGCTACAGAGTATGGCCGTATACGAGTGCATGATGTGATGTGAGTTGATATTGCTTTGACTCTTAACATTTTTAATGGAACCGTGAAAAGTAAGTTTCATTTTTACTATATATTCACAATCGTAAATGTTTTTGAGACAATAAAAATACTATTGGTTTTTGGGAAGTTTAATATAAGGTTAGGATAAATGCAGAGACAAAGCAGTACTACGCGTAGAGAATTAGCAGCGTCTGTTTGTACTCTGCAGTAGGGAAGTTTGAAATATTTTCCTATAACTTATCTAAAATATTATTTCGGAATAACGGTAATTATGCGTTATTGTTTGTTTACCAATTAAATGCAGAGTAAGTAAATGCAGAGTAAGTAAATGCATGACACTGGGCATTCTAACAAACGGTTGTTAATGTTATGGTACATTCAGCTATGATCTGCGTAAAATATGCCGTAATCTGCTTTACACCATATTTGCATAACATTTGTAGTGAACATAAAAGAATACGCAAAATAAAAATAGAGGTCTGTTCTTCTTCTTCTGTCGTAGGCAGAGTAAGAGCAAAGTAAATACTAACATTATTTAATAAGCAGATTATAAATAGAGAAAGAGCAGAGAAAGAGCAGAGAAAGCGCAGAGAAAGCGCAGTATATTAGTTTCTCGTACTCTGCTGTGGTGAAGTTTGAAATATTATACTATAACTTTTCGAAATATCTCCAATGACCAATTCAATAAGTTTATTGAGTTGCGTCTAAAAAGTTATTTTTAAAAGTAGTACTACGTCGAATCAAAAGTTATTGTCGTATCAATTAAAGAAGTCCGCTCTTCCTCTGCTAGAGTGTCCATCAATATGGGCCCCATAATAAAGAATCGTAGAAACTAGCAAATAAGTCCCCTTTTACCAATTAAATGCAGAGTAAGTTAATGCATGACACTGCGCATTCTAACAATTACGGCAATGCCTTGTTTCTCGTATTACATCATGCGATTATCGACACGTGGCGCTTCGCGAACCAAATTTGTGATGTGATATTGCTTTGACTCTTTAACATTTTTTGGAACCGTAAAAAGTCAGTTTTGATTATTTACCGTTCTTCAATCCAATCGTTTCTTCAAAACTTCTCAGGATCCAACACTTTTCTCCAAACATTTCAGGCTCAAAACTTTTCTTCCAAATTTTTCTCTAAAACTTAAAGTCTAAAGAAATGGTTCATTTAGATATGGTTCTAGGCTTGTCACTCATGCAGAATGGTGGAAGAATCTTGTTCAAGTCGTAAGAGAATTTGGAGAGCACTATGCACGCTTGCAACCTGAAAGACACTTGCTTCTCGCTGATTATCACGCTATAAGAAATGCATGCTTTGATGTCCTTATGTTGTCTCTTAGGAATACATGATTTTGTTTAATTTTTAGAGGAATAGATATAATCTTTGGTTTTATGGTTTAGGGTGTTCGGATCTCTGCAACCATTCGAAATCATCTGTTGTCAAAGTTTGAAGACGTGGCTGAACGGGAATGGTATTTGATTAGGGATTTTGAAGTGACGACGAGGCCGGGTCAGTGGAAACTAACACACCATGAGTTCCATATCTTCTTCCATGAAGAATCAATCATTAAAAAGGTAGCACAAATCTGTGGTAATCATATGGTGTCGTTATCTCCATTTCGCAGAGTTCTAAACGGCTCATTGCATAAGAAGATTAGTGTTGGTAAGTATTGATGGAATATTAGTTGTTTGATTTTCCATTTCACGTCAGATCAAATAATCTATATTGATGTTGCTCTATAACACAGTTGATTTGCTTGGTGCTATTGTGAATGTCAAGAAATTAGAAATTTATCAAGGCTTCACAGATGACGTTTACGTTGTCCCTGGTCACAAAGTTCTACACTTCACATTGAGGAATTTCAGGTAAGTTAATTATGTTTATAGTTTAGGATGTCTTTTGAGAACGAAGTACTATAAATTCGTCTTTGTGAGCTGCAGCGGCGAAAATATCAATTGTATTGCGAAGGGAACATTTACTGATGAATTTGAGTACTTCTGGAAACTTCAGCCAATTGGGAAGGTCATATTCTACGTGCTACGAAATTGGAATATGGACTATTTTGGAGGTAGTGTTACTACTTCATTCAACCATAGAGAACTATTGCAACATATATGAGTAGGTGACTCTTTGGCATTGCAGGTGAGATACGTGTCTCGGCTCTCTACCCATTCTCTGAACTCTTCATAAATCCAGCAATCCATGCCGTTGAAGAAGCAATCCAGCAACTAAGGGTTGTTAAGACAGGTGGTTTCTCAATGGTTGAAGATACATACATTGATGACCCTATTCGTCGTACCAATACCACCTAGAATAAACCTCGTCAACTGTGTTGTTTAATGTTATTGCACTCGATCTTTTGAGACTCGGAGTAACACTTTTGTATGTCTCGTTATAATAGCTCGGTAATTTATGTATACTTTTATTTTGTTTAGTTAGACCTTTGTGGATGAAAACAAGTTGAGAAGATGCAGTTTATGCGCAGTGTTAGCGATGTAGATGCAGCCTAAATGCAGAGTCCGCCCATCATCTGCTTTCAGATGCAGAGTACAAGCAGATACTGCGCCTTCGCTCAAAATAACCAATAACCGAATTGATCCAAAAGTTCAAAATGAAACATTTATAGCAAACCAGTCTTCAGAAGATAATAAAGCAAACATAGAAAAGACACTAAAGAACACACAGATGCAGCCTAAGTGCAGAGTCCGCCCATCATCTGCTCTCAGATGCAGAGTACAAGCAGATACTGCGCCTTCGCTCAAAATAACCAATAACCGAATTGATCCGCGAGTTCAAAATGAAACACTTATGGCAACCCAGTCTTCAGAAGATAATAAAGCAAACATAGAAAAGACACTAAAGAACACACAGATGCAGCCTAAATGCAGAGTCCGCCCATCATCTGCTCTTAGATGCAGAGTACAAGCAGATACTGCGCCTTCGCTCAAAATAACCAATAACCGAATTGATCCGCGAGTTCAAAATGAAACACTTATAGCAAACCAGTCTTCGGAAGATAATAAAGCAAACATAGAAAAACACTAAAGAACACACAGATGCAGCCTAAATGCAGAGTCCGCCCATCATCTGCTTTCAGATGCAGAGTACAAGCAGATACTGCGCCTTCGCTCAAAATAACCAATAACCGAATTGATCCGCGAGTTCAAAATGAAACACTTATAGCAAACCAGTCTTCGGAAGATAATAAAGCAAACATAGAAAAGACACTAAAGAACACACAGATGCAGCCTAAATGCAGAGTCCGCCCATCATCTGCTCTCAGATGCAGAGTACAAGCAGATACTGCGCCTTCGCTCAAAATAACCAATAACCGAATTGATCCGCGAGTTCAAAATGAAACACTTATAGCAAACCAGTCTTCAGAAGATAATAAAGCAAACATAGAAAAGACACTAAAGAACTCACAGATGCAGCCCAAATGCAGAGTCCGCCCATCATCTGCTTTCAGATGCAGAGTACAAGCAGATACTGCACCTTTCCTCAAAATAACCAATAACCGAATTGATCCGCGAGTTCAAAATGAAACACTTATAGCAAACCAGTCTTCAGAAGATACTAAAGCAAACATAGAAAAGACACTAAAGAACACACAGATGCAGCCTAAATGCAGAGTCCACCCATCATCTGCTCTCAGATGCAGAGTACAAGCAGATACTGCGCCTTCGCTCAAAATAACCAATAACCGAATTGATCCGCGAGTTCAAAATGAAACACTTATAGCAAACAAGTCTTCAGAAGATAATAAAGCAAACATAAAAAAGATACTAAAGAACACACAGATGCAGCCTAAATGCAGAGTCCGCCCATCATCTGCTCTCAGATGCAGAGTACAAGCAGATACTGCGCCTTCGCTCAAAATAACCAATAACCGAATTGATCCGCGAGTTCAAAATGAAACACTTATAGCAAACCAGTCTTCAGAAGATACTAAAGCAAACATAGAAAAGATACTAAAGAACACACAGGTGAGACAGCTCCTTTCCTTGCCTCCACCACCTCACTCTGATCCCATGGCATACTTCTCCGTCCAGCTTCGCGCAGTTGACTCGAACCTGGATTTGTCAGTCTTGTAAATATGGGCTACCTCCGGCAGAAAAGGATCATCTAGGATTGGGTCAGTCATCAGCGCGCAAATTGACATCAAAACCTAATTCCATAACAAAAATCCATCCCATTAACACACATGTTTGGCTGAAGTATTTTTTTCGACAAAACTTTGTTAAATCTGAAAAAAATTCCAAACCTGGGACATGGTTAAAGCAGGAGACCATTTTTCCCTCAAGATATCCTAGTCAATCGCTCCTTTTGCGTTGATGTTTGGGTGGTAAATCTTTGTTTTTGAAAGCCACCTGCATGCAAAGACAAAGAGAATATCAATTAAAAGCAAGATGAAAAGCAAGATGATCAAGATTGAAGTTTCATCCTGCAACAAATAACAATTAACTGAAAAAGCACAAAGCAAACCATTGGCGCCTTTATCGGATAATCCGGAGGAAAATGGATGGTAAGCAAGAAAATCCCTCCGGCATAGGGACTGTCGAAGGGTCCATTGATAGCTGCTTCCCATTCGTAAACACAATCACCAACCGGACCTAAAACATATAAGACTCAACTCAGACATTTAATCTAAATAATACTACATCCGTAAAGTTCCTATTATCATCCGTAAATAATACTACCTCTAACTGCATAAAAGTCTTGGGAGTTCTAGATTTTATACCTGTCCTGATGAACTGTGTAGGAACATCCTTCTGGATCTGATTAAGTTCCATTTTAATTCGCCTTACACTATAACCCATGGTCACAAACTTGGTAAGAGAGACGAAGATAATGAATGTTGCGTCTTTGGTAAACAAATAGATGTAGAGACAAACAGACACGACTTTCTCCTATATGAACACGAAGCGTTACTCTAGGGTTTTGGCAGACTAGGGAATGTGTTTTCAACTACTGCAATAAACACATGTTCATTGATGTATACTTTTTAAATGAGTTGTCATTCATCTCCTCATGTGTAAAAAAACTGACTTGTCCTTTATTCTTATGGGTGTTCGCGCCATTTATTGCGCGGCAAATTTACGCGCTTTCTCTGCCATTTCTTATTAAATTGAGTTGTCTTTTCCAAGGCAGAGTATCTTATGTTATGATAGTTGACCGGTTGCACAGTAGTTATCCCTGTAAATTGAGTTTTATTTTCCAAGACAATTTAAAGGAAGATTGACCCCTTTCATATCTTTTCTTATCTATAAAAATAGTAGATTGTTTACGAACAGAGTGCCTGTTAATTATTTTCAAAATCCAAATACCGCATCACATCGTAGGTTAACATGCAAATACCAGAGCTCCCTTCGGACATTATCTCTGTCATTGCACGAAAACTTGGCCGCCTCACCTTGTGGAGAGTCGGACACATCCTCCGAATAGGGCGGATCAGTAGAGATGTAGTGTACAGTGATGAAGTCCTCAAGGAACTTAATATCCACGATCTATGTGAAGACACAGATAAAATTCTCCTAGACGGGGCGAATCGCAGCTTTTTGTAAGATGTTTAAACGCCGGAAACCCAACTGCTATTTATTATGAGGCTGCAAGACTCGTGACCGCAGAACAAGACATCAGCGCAGCCATGGAGCTTTTGGAACGGCTTGTCCCTTTCAGTGCTAACACAACTTATCTCTGTGGAATGCTGTGTGTATGAGCTGGACGTACGAAAAAGGCTGCACAACTTCTCAAATTATGTGTCGACGTACACACTGAAGGTGATTTTGATAAACTCACCAGGCTTGGGGAGGAGGTTCTGGATGCGGTTGTAGCTTTCTATCCACCCATGAACCATTCTTTTGCATCAACGTGGCAATACCCTGACTGTCCAGATTTGCCTTTTCCAAATTGTGCCACTGAGCACGAATATCAACCTGTATGCGAAAACTGCTACCTGTATTGGTTCGCAAGACAGCTTTGCCGCATTATATAGGAGATTTGAACTATTTCTTCTAATTTTATTTGTTTATGTATTTATAAATCCTTGAAAAGTTATGATTCCGTAATTCAAGATGTGGATTTTAATTGAATAACATGTTTTACCCTCGGATTTGTTGAGCATATATATATTTTGAATGAAACTAAAAGTAAAATCTATAGTAGAGCACAGGAAGATTAATAGCAGATTACTGGATGATTCATGCAGATATCAGACGCAGACTTCGCGATACTTGATGCAGATGCAGACTCTGCGATAACAGATGCAGACTCTGCGATACCAGATGCACACTCTGCGATACCGACTATTTTATGATACCACATCAAACTAAAAGACTAACATAAAACAACGGAGCACCATAAATAAGGACAAATAAATAAAGTTATAAACCAAGATTTGTTTCCTTGTTTAAATAAACTTGAAGCCAGAGTGAAGCCAGAGTAAAGCCAGAGTGAAGCCAGAGTCAAGAAAATGGGCATGTTTTTTGATTGTGTCCTGCATTATGGCATTTTGAGCACCTGTGATGAATTTTTGGGCTACTCTGGAAAAGACTCTTTTTCATCTGTGGGGGTAGAGTACTCTGCAAAAGTTTAGCTTTCTTATTTGGTGTTTGAGTAGTCGGAGAATTACGAGATCGTTTCCTTCTCACCTTTGGGGATGGAGTAGTGGGTGAAATATTATCGCTGAATGGAGTACTCTGCATCATTTTCTTCGTAACGGATGGAGTCCTCTGCTTTGTTTGATTCGTTGTGGATTGAGTCCTCTGCTTCGTTTTTTGCTTTGTGGATGGAGCACTCTGCGAAGGTTCTGTTTTTTTCTTTTTCCATTGATTACGCTTGAACCGCTTAGCCTTTTCAATAGCAGAAAGGTATCTCTTTGCCTTCGGTCTACCGGAAGGTACTCTTATGACTGGTGGCAGACATTGTTCACTAATTACGTGTGGTGGTAGAATCAAATCTTCGTCTACAAGTTTTATAGGTTCTGAGTACGTTGAATACAAGTAGCCCTTTGTGAAATGATCATCCACCAGGGTAGCTTCATCAGTTTTCCGACTTAATGCTGCTTTAATCGCGTGCTCGCAGGGAATCTTCTCGACATCATATTGTTTACAAGTACAAAGTCTCTGCAATCATAAATTTCATAAATTTTAAAAAGGAATCGAACTCAGAGCAGATAAACAAGGCAAACGTTTCCTGAGACTGGCAGACTTGCTCAGGATACGTTTCCTGAAACTGGCAGTGATAAATAGCAAAAAAAAACTTACATACCTTCTGTAGATCAACCACACAATCATAATCTCCACCTGTAACATGGCTACAGTTTGAATCAGTATGATGAACATTTAAAATTTCCAAGCTACCGTGTCTTTCATGCAGTAACTTTTCAACGTTTGGGGGGAAATTTGTTTTTAATGAGGCAGCTTTGTCTCACCTTTCCACAAACCACCTTGACAACAATTTTCTAATAGCCTCCAAGAAATGTTTAACAGGAAATGATCTGTCTTCCTTAAGCGCGGCATTAATGGATTCTGCAATGTTGCTCGTCATTATACCAAATCTATCTCCTGGAAAATGTGCACAAGCCCATAATTGAAATTCCGCCTCTTCCAAGTAAACTGTTAATTCACTATTCTGACGACGAATGACACCAAACAATTTTTCAAAATCTACCAGTCGATATGCATATGCAGCACGACACACCAAACTGAGCATTGCGTTCTTTTTGAACTTTAAGATGAGGTTATTTTTGAGGTGATAGTAACATACTCCCCTATCAGCTGCGGGGAAAACCTTCTCAATGGCCTTTGCGATTGATGGATGACGGTCAGAAATAATGGCCAAATTTTTATCATCAAGTATCACACCACGCAAATGTGTAAAAAACCATTCCCATGAAGCATCATTCTCTGAGTCTACAATCCCAAAAGCTATAGGAAATATACTCGAATCTGCATCTTGACCTGCAGCTACCAGCATAACACCTCTGTACTTTCCAGTTATATGTGCTCCATCTACCACAATAACCCTCCTCAAGAACTCAAATCCTTTGATGGAAGCACCAAAAGCAATGAACAAATACTTAAACCTTTGTTGAGCATCACGTTCAAGCTTTGTAATCGTACCTGGATTGGCCTGCTCTATTTTGTATAGATAGGAAGGTAAGTCCTGGTAACCCCTCTCAAAAGTGCCTCTGACCAGCTCTCGTGCATATGCCAACGCTTTATGCGCCTTCGTATAGTCTATGTCAAGACAAAGTAGTGACTTAATACAGTTCATTACATGCTTAGGCGTGATTCCTTTAAGATCATTACCACCACTAAACCTATCAACATACATCTTTCCAATAAATTTTGCATTAGCCTGTCGTTGACGAGAATACCTACAGACAGCAGAGCATGTATGAGCTTCTTTATATATCCGAACGAGAAATTCTGGAGATTCAGATGAAACTGACAGAGTCGACGCACGAATCCTCCAAGAACAATTAGGAACAAAATATTTCACGATAAATAGTTTCTTCCTCGACGTGGCGATTTTGAAATCAAACTTCTCGATGATTGCAATCTTGCGTAATTGCATAATTAATGCTTCCTTGTCATCAAATATTTCGCCAACCTTAATGGATCCAGATTTCTTCATTGGTAATGGCTTCGTAGGCGTCTCATCGAATATATCGCAGAATAAAGGCGGCATCTGCTGTTTCTTCGCATACTGTCGGCAGTCTCTGCTGTTGTTCGGTGGTGGCATCATATGCTCGTCTTTAACATTACCAACATCATCAAAATCCACACCACCATCCTCTTTGACATCACAAGCTTCATCTTTACCCGCAGCTTCTGCTTTAATTCCATCGTTTCTTTTCCATGACACGCAAAGCCGGATAACCTCTTTTTCCGCCATTGTGATCAAGTTTGCAAGTTGCCTATCGTTATTCAAGAAGATAGGAGGTGTGTCGCTAGGCATTTTCTCCATGATATGTGTAGGCAACTTATAAGAAATCTCAACTGCATTCATCTGCGTTTCCAAGTTGTAATCTTCACAAACAATGCGGAGAAATTCCTCATACTTGATTTGGTCTTCAACCGCAAACAACTTGCTTCCTTTGCTTGAATCAACGTCGAAATCCCAACCCATTTTTACCTTCCATTGTCCAAAAAAGAGAATGTTCAAAAGATCTGCAACACACTATCTTAGAAGATTTTTCGCAGAGCTCTACACTTTGGCAGGGTCTTTTAGAAATAGCTCTGCCAAAGACGTACTAGAGCTCTAGACGCAGTTTAGAAGATGGTGGTTTAGATAACTAGTGTAATGTTTTGAAGTGTTACATGTGTTCATTTTTCCCGAAAATATGCTCGCCTTCAACCCCTAGAATATCTTTAGATGTAAACGAATATCGTCTTTCCGAAGAATGTACGTACTTTCGTTCAAAATCGAAGTCTGTAAATAATCTTATTCTCGAATTTCGCTTCCGTCTCTTTGAAAATATGAAATCTCCCTTTGAGGGTGAAATCGAAATAGTAGATCTAGGTTAAAGGTGGAGAGGTTGAAAAGGTTTATAGCAAACTCAAAAAAAGTAAGAAGTAATGGTATTCTTGTTATTATTGTGAAAAGAGAGGAGTACTTCAAAATCCGACCGTTTATACAATTTAGTTACGTTGCAAATGTCAAGCCATGCCCTGCGAACAGTATGCTACAGTCTGTCGAGCAATATCTGCCTTATGTCTACAAAAAAGCACACACAACATCTGCTTTAAGTCTACAAAAAAAGCACACACAATATCTGCCTTAAGGCTACCACAACTGACACACTATATCTGCCTTAAGGCTACACAGTTAGCAGAGGTTAAGAAGAGTCTGTCCAGCCTTAGCCTTAAGGCTACACAATCGACACACTATATCTGCCTTAAGACTACAGAATTAGCAGAGTTTAAGTAGCGTCTGTCCAGCTTTAGCCTTAAGGCTACACAATTCACACACTATCTGCTTTAAGGCTACATAATTAGCAGAGTTTGTCCAGCCTTAGCCTTAAGGCTACACAATTCACGCAGACTCTGCCAAGCGTAAGGGTTTTTTAGACATTTTCAAAAAAAGTGTACTAGTTCTACAATTTTCCCTACGAAGGTACCCCGCTGGACATTAAAGTTAGAAAATGCACCATATCAGCAACTGTCCCTTATTTTATTGGCCCGTTTATTTGTGTCGGTTGTTTTAAAACCCTAGGTATTATTTTTATCGTTTGTTATAAATATGATAGAGACTACACATATTGTTTGTTCTGTAATATCTTTTTTCTTTTTGCCCTAATGATATCGTTTTATTTGTTCTGTTTTTTTGGTAGGTTATGTCGCCGTCTTCGAGGTATTATTTTGTTCGTTTTTGTGTTTATAGAATATATACTGCGCATGTTGTTAGTTTTGTTGTTAATTTATTTATTTCTTTGTATTTGTCAACTAATTATCATTCTATTCGTTTTATAGGTTATAACCTCTTCTTAGAGGTATAATTCGTTCTTATATTTGTTTGTGTCGGTTGTTTTAAAACTCTAGGTATTATTTTTATCGTTTATTATAAATACGATAGAGACTACACATATTGTTTGTTCTGTAATACCTTTTTTCCTTTTGCCATAATGATATCATTTTATTTGTTCTGTTTTTTGGTTGGTTATGTCGCCGTCTTCGAGGTATTATTTTGTTCGTTTTTGTGTTTATAGAATATATATTGTGCATGTTGTTAGTTTTGTTGTTTATTCATTTATTTCTTTTTATTTTTCTACTAATTATCGTTCTATTTGTTTTATAGGTTATAACCTCTTCTTAGAGGTATAATTCGTTCTTATATTTTTTGTTTATGTATATGTGTTTTGTTATCTATTATACTGTTCATGTTGTTTTTTATATCGTGAAATCGTTATTTATTTTTTACTCATGGTTATCCTTTTATTTTTTTTTATAGGTTATAAACTCCTCTCTAAGGTATAATTTATTCTTATTTGTTTTCTTAAATTTATGTGTTTTGTTCTCTATTATACAATTTGTGTTCTTTTTATCTTATATTCGTCTTTTAATTGTCTTAATTATTATCGTTGTATTCATTTTATAGGTTGTAACATTTTTGTTAATTTCAAAGTAAGTATAGTCTGTATTTTATATATTGTATTATTTCTAACAATAATCAGTTATTATTTCTAACAAAAAATTATTTATTATAAAATCTTATTTATTATTATTAAATTTGGTATGTTTATATTCGTCTTTTTGTTCTAATATTAATTTTAAAATTTTAAATTAATATTAATTTGTTTAAGAGTCTTGAATCTATGATAACATACATTTTTAGTAATTGTGTTTTTGTGTTAGTTCTTTGATCTATTCCTTTTTTCTTCGTCTTGCTATTGTAATGATTCTTATTTATTTTTCTTTTTCCAGAATTTAACATTTTCTATAAGGTAATTTTCTAATCATATTATCTCTACATCTTTTCATTTTTCGTTGAAAGGAGTTTGTTATCTAATCTTACTTCTTCTTTTAGGTTTTGCCTCTTCAACAAGATATCTCCTTATAATATTTTTACCCTTTATGTTTAAAAGGAATTTGTTACAGGAACCTATACCTTTTTCGTGTTTAACAAGGCTTTCTCTGTTTTTGAGTGTTTTGTTCGGATTATGTCTATTTTGAGGAATAATTCATAGTTCCGATTGTGTTTTTCTCATTTAATTTTTTGTCATCTAAATATTTTTTTATTTTTATTTTTTATTTTATTTTACTATTTAACAGGTTTGTTATTATTCCTTCCCAAGATGCAGTTAGGGAATTGATTTAATATTATTTTGGTTGTTTATATTGGTTTAATATTATTTTGGTTTTTTTATATTTGTGATTGGCAAGCGATTGCTTTGTATTTTGTTTTTCGAGTTTTTGTTTTTGCTTCTTCTTTTTGTTCGATTCTTATACTCTCGTGCTTCTCGGATTCTTATATTTTTGTTCGATTAACTTACTTTGTAACCGGTTATATTGAAAATGGAAAATAGTTTTCATTTTCACTTAGATTAATAAGTATTGTTCTAATTCAAAAACGGGGTTGTAGGTGATTGTTGTAAAGGTTGGACAAGGTGATGTTCTTGATATTTCTTAATTTAAATTCAAAAACGGGTTTGTTGATTGTCTCTTGTCCCCTTTTGTGATATCATAATCTTGAAAAGTTATGCTTATACAAACATAAACACGTTCTCACACTTTCTTTAGGTATCTCAGTTGATCTAATCATTGGTCAAATTGTGTACGTGGTTCGAAAAGAATCAAGCATGGAGCCGAGAAAGATATCTTTGTCTTTGTCAAGAACACATTACCTCCTACCGGTAAGTCTTGATACTCTTACACCATTCAAGACTAAAGTTTCATTCGATAGTTGACAAGTGAAATATTTTTTGTGTGCAAGACAAAAATTCAAATTAATCTTGATTTCTCAATTTAGTTTGAACCCTCATGATGCGACCATGAATAGCACCAAGGAAACTAAGCTTGTAGCTAAGCTTGAACCAGAGCTTGAAGCCGATGACGACTTAGTTGTACCAGTTGGATCTATGACTCGAGCGAGAGCTAAAAGCTCGAGAAGGGAATTGGAGGATTACTTAACCAAATGTTCACTAAACAAGATCACTTGGGTTGGATTGGAGAAGACGTATTTCAAACCATTTTGGTTTTGATACAGGCCCGAGAAGATCACTAATCGCAAGACAATGATTCTCTTGGACAATGGTGAATACGAAACTGAGGCAGAGGAAGTATCAGATTCTAGTCCATCTGATGAAGAACAGCATGTACAATATCTAAGCTTTCAACAAGATCACTTGGGCTGGATTGGAGAAGACGTATTTCAAACCATTCTGGTTTTGATACAGGCCCGGGAAGATCACTAAAATGGGTTTGTGACCATTTGTACTCTTTTTCGTTATCCTTGGTTTTATCACAATGGGTTTTCCAGGAAAGGTTTTAATGAGGCAAATTGGATCATAATTCTACTAAGCCCATCAGAATAAATTTGATCCATAAAAAGCAAGGTTAAAAACGTGTGAAGGAGAAAGCTCAAGAGTCAGTCAAAGGAGAAGAGTTATTTCAGTCCTAGGTAGTTAATGTTTTATTATTTTCGAGTTTGCTTTATTTTTACCACTTTTCTGCTGTTTAAAAACCCTTGTAAGATCAGAAAACGAAAATCATCCATCTTTTTATCAATATTTTCTTGAGAGTGATTCTCTTGTGTTCATCTTGAACAATTCGGTTGCTGGTGTGTAATATCCTTCAACCAAAACTGATTTTTAGGTGTGTCATATCCTAAAGATCACTGGAATATCAGAGGCCTTTCCACAACCTCTGTGTGACCAATCGATCCACTTCACCTTCACCTTGTTCCTAAACGTTCTGGGTTGAAGGCATATCCATTCTACCACCTTAAAAGTGTCGATCTTGGAAGGATCATATCAAGAGGTAGATAGACAGTTGGTCTTGATATGATCCTTCCAAGATCGACACTCTTAAAGTGGTAGAATGGATATGCCTTCAACCTAGAACATTTAGGAACAAGGTGAAGGTGAAGTGAATCGATTGGTCACACAGAGGTTGTGGAAAGGCCTCTGATATTCCAGTGATCTTTAGGATATGACAAAACTAAAAATCGGTTTTTGTTGAAGGATATTACACACCAGCAACCGAATTGTTCAAGATGAACACAAGAGAATCACTCTCAAGAAAATATTGATAAAAAGATGGATGATTTTCGTTTTCTGATCTTATAAGGGTTTTTAAATAGCAGAAAAGTGGTAAAGCAAACCAAACTCGAAAATAATAAAACTTTAACTACCTAGGACTGAAATAACTCTTCTCCTTTGACTGACTCTTGAGCTTTCTCCTTCACACATTTTTAACCTTGCCTTTTATGGATCAAATTTATTCTGATGGGCTTAGTAGAATTGTGATCCAATTTGCCTCATTAAAACCTTTCCTGGAAAATCCATTGGGATAAAACCAAGGATAAGGAAAAAGAGTACAAATGGTCACAAACCCATTTTAGTGATCTTCTCGGGCCTGTATCAAAACCAGAATGGTTTGAAATACGTCTTCTCCAATCCAGCCCAAGTGATCTTCTTGAGTGAATATTTGGTTAAGTAATCCTCCAATTCTCTTCTCGAGCTTTTAGCTCTCGCTCGAGTCATAGGTCCAACTGGTACAACTAAGTTGTCATCGGCTTCAAACTCTGGTTCAAGCTCAGCTACAAGCTTAGTTTCCTTGGTGCTATTCATGATCGCATCATCCCCCTCCTCTTGAAAAGGATTTGACCTCAAATCTGTATCATATGCCACAAAAGGAACAAGATCAGTAACATTAAAGCTTGAAGACACATTATACTTACCTTGGAGATCGATTTGATAAGCATTATCATTGATTCGTTTGATGACTTTGAAAGGACCATCAATTCTGGACATAAGTTTAGACTTCCTTTCAGCTGAGAACCTCTCCTTTCTCAAGTGAATATCAGACAAGCTCTCCTGGTTCAAAAATCATTTTAGTTCGCCCTTTGTTTGCTTGCTTTTCATAGAGCTTGGTTTTTTCTTCAATGTTAATCCGAGCCTTCTCATGCATTTGCTTTACTATTTCAGCCTTCTTTCCATCTGTACTTGCTCTCTCACTCAAAGGTAAAGACATCAAATCCAAAGGACACAATGGCTGAAAGCCATAAACAAGTTCAAATGGGGAGAAACTAGATGCTGAGTGCACATAATGATTGTATGCAAATTCTACATGAGGTAGACATTCTTCCCACGTTCTAAGGTTCTTTTTAATCAAGGATCTCAACAAAGTTCCTAAGGTCCTATTTACTACCTCAGTTTGACCATCAGTTTGTGGATGACAGGTAGTAGAAAACAAGAGCTTAGTTCCTAGCTTAGACCAAAGTGTTTTCCAAAAATAACTCAGAAACTTGGTGTCTCTATCTGATACTATGGTCCTCGGCATACCATGCAACCTAACAACTTCTTTAAAGAATAGATCAGCAATAAGAGATGCATCATCAATCTTATGACAAGCTAAGAAATGTGCCATCTAGTAAATCTGTCTACAACCACAAAGATAGAGTCCTTACATGTCTTGGTTCGCGGCAAACCAAGAACAAAGTCCATTGAGATGTCCGTCCAAAGATTTTTAGGGATTGGCAACGGAGTGTACAAACCATGAGATTGTACCTTGGATTTGGCTTGCTTGCAAGTCACACATCTGCCTCAAATTCTTCCTACATCCCTCTTCATGTGCGGCCATTGGAAGTGTTCTTGCGGAACTTTGAGAGTTTTGGCAATGCCAAAGTGACCCATCAAACCTCCTCCATGAGCTTTCCTGACTAATAAATCTCTTAAAGAACAGTTAGGCACACAAAGACGGTTTTCATAAAACAAAAAACCTTCACTCCTATAATACTTCCCTTTAGCAAATTTAGCACAAGCCTTGTAAATCTCTTGGAAATCAGAATTATTTTCGTAAAGTTCTTTTATCATTTCAAAACCAAGCAGTTTAGAATCCAAGACCTCTAAGAGCATACCTTCTTGACAATGCATCAGCAACTACATTGTCCTTGCCTTGCTTGTATTTGATAACATATGGGAAGGTCTCAATGAATTCAACCCACCTAGCGTATCTTTTGTTAAGCTTTTGCTGCCCCTTGAGATGCTTGAGGGATTCATGATCAGTGTGGATCACAAACTCTTTAGGCCAAAGATAATGTTTCCATGTTTGAAGCGCCCTCACCAAAGCATAAAGCTCCTTATCATAGGTTGGATAATTGAGTGTGGCTCCTCCAAGTTTCTCACTGAAATATGCAATGGGCTTCCTTTCCTGCATCAACACAGCACCAATGCCAACACCAGATGCATCACATTCTATTTCAAACGTTTTAAGAAAGTCAGGAAGAATTAAAAGTGGAGCATTGGTTAACTTCCCTTTCAAAGTCTGAAAAGCATCCTCCTGAGCTTGCTCCCATTTAAACCCGACGTTTTTATTGATTACTTCTGTAAGAGGAGCTGCTATAGTGCTGAAGTCTTTGACAAAACGTCTATAGAAGCCAACTAGCCCATGAAAGCTTCTTACTTCACTTACGGTCTTAGGGCTTGGCCATTCTTTGATTGCCCAGACTTTTTCGTCATCCACCTTTATGCCATCTGCACTCACAACAAAACCTAAGAAGACAAAGTTATCTGTTCCAAAAGTACATTTCTTGAAGTTGGCATAAAGCTTTTCTTTCCTAAGCACATCAAGAACCAAATCTAGATGGTTAGCATGTTCACTCAGGCTCTTGCTATAGATCAAGATATCATCAAAGTATACTACAACAAAATACCTATGAAAGCTCTCAAAACATGATTCATCAACCTCATAAACATGCTGGATGCATTGGTTAAGCCAAAAGGCATCACTAACCACTCATATAGCCCATGCTTAGTTTTGAAGGCTGCTTTCCATTCATCCCCTTCTTTCATTCTGATTTGATGATACCCACTTTTCAAATCTATCTTAGAAAAGAAATTAGACCCATAAAGCTCATCAAACATATCATCCAACCTGGGAATGGGATGCCTATACTTTACCATGATGTTGTTGATTGCTCTACAATCAACACACATGCGCCAAGTACCATCCTTCTTAGGTACCAACAAGACAGGCACAGCACACAGACTCATGCTTTCTCGTATGTATCCTCTCTCCATTAGCTCACCAACTTGCCTTTGTAATTCTTTAGTCTCCACGGGATTGGTCCTGTAGGCTGGACGGTTTGGCAAAGAAGCTCCCGGAACAAAATTTATTTAATGCTCAATACCTCTGATTGGCGGTAAACCCTTTGGATTATCTTCGGGAAAGACATCACTAAAATGCTGCAAAAGAGTCACAAGTTCACTCGGAAGCTCCGGTGTTAAGTTAGGCAAACTCATTAGTGTCTCTTTGTAAACAAAAAGAAGTAATGGCTGTTGAGAGAATAACGCCTTTTTAACACTATTAGAACGTTTTACCTGTTTTGGATTACTTTCTTTGAGTGGCTTGGAGTTAGGAACTGGTTTGGCTTGTTTTACCTTCTGTTTTAGCAGCATTTGATCTTGCTGAACCTCTTGTGGATTCAAAGGTGCCAAGGTAATCTTCTTTTCTTTGTGTTCAAAAGAGTGGCGGTTGGAGAAGCCATCATGAATCACCTTCCTATCAAACTGCCAAGGCCTTCCAAGGAGAATGTGGCCTGCTTCCATGGGAAGAATATCACAAAGGACCTCATCCTCATATTTCCCAATGACAATAGGAACCTTTACTTGGCAGTTCACTTGCATCTCTCCGTCATCATTAAGTCATTGCAGCTTATAAGGTCTAGGGTGCTTAATTACATCCAGATCAAGTTTTTCCACCAAAGTCTCACTAGCCACGTTGGTAACAAGCAGGAGAAGGATTGGAGACGATCCGGTGGATACTTGGGAAGAAATGAAGAAAATCATGAGAAAAAGATTTGTGCCTAGCCATTACCAAAGAGAACTACATCAAAAGCTCAAAAGACTCACTCAAGGCAATCGGAGTGTTGAGGATTATTATCAGGAGATGGAGGTTCTGTTGATAAGAGCGGATATTTCAGAAGAAAGGGAAGCAACCGTGGCAAGGTTTCTGGGTGGTCTAAATTGTGAGATCCAGGACAAGCTTGAACTGGAACATTATGTGGAGCTTGAAGATATGTTGCACAAAGCAATTCTGGTAGAACAACAGTTCAGGAGAAAAGGAAATTCTAGGCAATCTTACGGATCAACCAAACCAGCCTATGGAACATCTACTTCTAGACCTAGCTTCCAGGACAAGGATAAGGTAATTTCTAAACCTAAATCTGATTTTAAAGCTAACACTTCTGCTCTTGATGTCAAAGGAAAAGCTGAAGCGTCAACAACAAGGAACCGGGATGTTAGATGTTTCAAATGTCAAGGGAGAGGCCACTATGCTAATGAATGTACTAATCGCAAGACCATGATTCTCTTGGACAATGGTGAATACGAAACTGAGGCACAGGAAGTATCAGATTCTACTCCATCTGATGAAGAAGAGCATGTACAATATCTAAGCTTTCAACAAGATCACTTGGGCTGGATTGGAGAAGACGTATTTCAAACCATTCTGGTTTTGATACAGGCCCGAGAAGATCACTAAAATGGGTTTGTGACCATTTGTACTCTTTTTCGTTATCCTTGGTTTTATCCCAATGGGTTTTCCAGGAAAGGTTTTAATGAGGCAAATTGGATCATAATTCTACTAAGCCTATCAGAATAAATTTGATCCATAAAAAGCAAGGTTAAAAACGTGTGAAGGAAAAAGCTCAAGAGTCAGTCAAAGGAGAAGAGTTATTTCAGTCCTAGGTAGTTAATGTTTTATTATTTTCGAGTTTGCTTTGTTTTTACCACTTTTCTGCTGTTTAAAAACCCTTGTAAGATCAGAAAACGAAAATCATCCATCTTTTTATCAATATTTTCTTGAGAGTGATTCTCTTGTGTTCATCTTGAACAATTCGGTTGCTGGTGTGTAATATCCTTCAACCAAAACTGATTTTTAGGTGTGTCATATCCTAAAGATCACTGGAATATCAGAGGCCTTTCCACAACCTCTGTGTGACCAATCGATCCACTTCACCTTCACCTTGTTCCTAAACATTCTGGGTTGAAGGCATATCCGTACTACCACCTTAAGAGTGTCGATCTTGGAAGGATCATATCACCTCATAAATCGTGGTGATAGCAAACGACTTGTAATTTGAAATATTTACCTGCAGGACAATTCTGAAAAAAGCGGGGCTTATCTCATGCCTAACGGAACATGTTGATGTGGTAAAGAAGTGAAAGGAGTCTTCGAAAATTTCAGAGCTGTGCAATTGCTTATAAAATATCAAGATATATGTAATATGTGTTTTTGGCACGTGTAGAGCACTTATGACGAGTAAAGTGTTCACTACGGCCAACAGGTTAGTGACGAATCTGATGACACTTTTGGAGACTTCTGGTTACGCTCTTAATGGTGCTAGAGCTTATTAGATTGACATGAGGTAGTGATAAATATTCATTTTTTTTTGTCTTCGTCATTAGACTATATATTAGAAAATAAAATATTGTGTTTATATGTTTTAATTGTTAAAATTCAACCTCCTATTGAGCTCAGTGCTCTATGAGATTTATAATGTAATCAAAGACGAGGAACTTGTGAAAAAAGCAATACATGTGCTTCTCAAAGAGTAAAGAGTTTTTGGAACTCATGTTAGTTATTTAGTTACAATAGTTTGGTTTAATTATTCTTAAATTTAATTTTTAGATATGTTGTCTTTTTTTTTGTATGAAAACATAAAGTGATTTTTGCAGACGCTAATAGTTATGATCACATTTTATATCATTATTACGTTTTCTTAAACCAGCCACGACCTGAATCATCTTTTCGTTTTTTTTTTTTTTTGTCTCTTTTGCTTGCAAATTGTTAGGACCTTAAACTCAATCACTCTTATCACAAGTTGATTCTTCACGGATCAAACACAAACATAAAAGTAAATTGACACCAAAATTTAACGAGTTCCCCTCTGCAAGGATACATCTTGTGTGGGAACCTTCTCCCACAAACATCCGCTATCAATCAAAGGTTTTAGTCTTCATTTTTCAGACTTGACTAAACAGGCCCAATGCCTTAGCCTTCACGTTTTTCCTTCTCGATGACAAAAGAAACGAAGCGTCTTCTTCCTTACCGACAGCGATAAACACTGATGCAAGTCATCGACGGGAACTCTCGACTTCACCTCCCTGTTAGTCTTGAGATGACCACCGACACTGCAGCTCCTCCACCTCCGACTTACCTCCGACATCTACAAGTTCGGCGACTTCTCTGTCCAACTTCCTCTGACAACCTCTAGAGTTTGTGGCACGATACTTTCTCAGCCAAATTTGAGCCTTGTCGCCAACTCCCGCTGTCTCTCTCGATCGCGATCTCAAGAGACGTGAAAGCTTTCTCGCTATAATGTTTGTCTTTTCCGGCGATTAATTCGTCGTCAACCCTTTTCATGGCTGCCGGTGCTCCCAACCTTCACCATTGAAGCCGCGATTCCCTCTGTACCTTTGATTTCTTTCCGATAGTGAATTTCATATACGCATTTCTGATCAACTTTACGCATCCTCCGGCATCAAGCTCCGACGCCAATCTTATGTAACTTGCAGGTAACCATCGAACACTTGAGAAGAATGTTTGACACTCGCTCTCTATGTGTACTACATGACCAAGAATTTGTTTCAGGGTTTTCGAGTATGTTGGAGAAACAGCAGTTCCTTAGGGATATATCATGTGGTTGAAATTTTCACTTTTCAGTCTTTAAGTTCCTTGATAAATTAAGCATTTTGTAACTTATGACTTGGTTACATTGTAACAGGGGATTCTACGAATGGATGGGCATGACAACAAGAAATGATCTTGATAAGGTTCGCGAGATCAGTTCTAAGGAATATGGCAGAGAAGATTGCAAGGATATGGATGAAAGACAACTATGTTGTTTACAAAACAAGTGAGACTATTCATATGGGAAACTCATTGTTTTACAATTTGGTGAATATGGTGGTGGAGGATGTCTAAATTGCACAAAACAACAATATTTGGGATAATTTCCATCTTCCAAGTTGGCTGACTTTATTTTTGCTCCAAAAAAGTGGAGCTGTTTGGATCATCAAACGGGGTTATATTAGCATTGAACCGTATATTTACTATTTTCCTAATTAAAAATTAAATAAATGAATTAGCCGTTTTAATTTATAAACAACTTAATGATAATTGGTAAATTTTATTGTAGTTTCTTCGTTGCATATCATTTTGGATTCTTTGTGCATATCGTAGTTTGTTTGTTGCATATTATAACTTGAGAAGATGATATTCACCCCATGCAATTTTATTAAAATTCAATTGACAAAAGAAAATTTTATTATTATTGGTTTTATGAGCCGGTTGGTATTTTAAATGTTGAAAGAAAAAATTGGGTTTGTTCATAATAACCTGAAGTTCCGAAAAAAGGAAACATAAAATTTATATTATTTTTTTTCAATCAATATTTTCTATTAAAACTTTTAAAAAGATAAATACATAAAGGTTGTGTTCTATATTTTCTATTATAATTAGGAATCAAGCCTTAGAGGGTGTTATTTGTTTGTGTATTTTAGTTGATTTGTAAATTTTATAGAATTTAGAAATCCGTAGGTTTTTTGTAATGCCCCGACCGCCACAGTTCGTGGGCCTCCACACCTACCCTCAGCCCGTGGACCCCACCTTCGTCCGTCAGCCGGTGCGTTAGTCCGGGAGGCTCAAAAAACTTGTTTACTAACCCTACAAATCACCACATGATCTTTCTCCGTGTTTTATCTTCAACCGCACAATACTGGAAATAACTCCCCAGTAGGTGACCCATTATGAAATTGCTCTAGCTCAAGCACGCGTAACCTTGGAGTTCTCTCAGAACCAGTGACCGAAAAGATAAGTGCACTTTGGTGATATCGATAGCCAAATCAATTCTTATAAGCCTATCTGCATGCACCACATATTTCTAGAAATTGGAGTATTACATTTTTCCTCGGATTTGATTCTTTGTATTTTTAACTTGAAAATCCTTCAAAGTCCACTAAAATCCACTGTGAAATCAAATACATAAGTAAATATATCGGATTGAATAATACGTTATTTTGATTAGTAATTATAAATCATATAACTAATAATACAAGATTTCAACATAGATTTTAAAATCATAGAACCAATAACACTAGATTTGGTCTTAATTTCTCATTAAAATACACAAACCAATAACCCCCCACTTAATTCTTTTGTGTTCATGATTTTCTCGCTTTTAAATCAAATCTCAATCCTTAGATTGATATTCTTTTCAGTTTTTTAACCAATATATTATTCTATATTAATAAATAAATAAATCTTAGATTTATATCGAGACGTAATTTATATCTTTAAATTTAGTGCTTTTATAATTTTAAAATGCATAGAAAATAAATATCAAATTTATTAATATAATGATTGGTTTAATAATGTTAATCTAAATTACGTATTCCTAAAACTAACCCGAAAATCTTAAATTTCAACCCCAAAAGCACGAGAGTATAAGAATCGAACAATGTTTTTTTATGTAATTTGTGTTTTTCATCATTTATTTATGATTATGTGGATTATCAAACATATTATGGCTAAGTTTCTTGGCATGTTTATCAACAATCTTTTTATGGCTAAGTTTCTTGGCATGTTTGTCAACAATCTTTTTTTTTTTTGCTTCTGGTTAATATGGTCTTTAAGCAATGACACTTTTTTTTAATGGAATCGTTTATGATCTGCATGATCCACCAGCTCTTACGTGGTAAAAAACCAATACTCGTGAGTGTTAAAGTAGATGTTTTATTTTTCTATATATGTAAGAAACCATCTGATTCTAATACATTGCAAACATGGTAACATACAACAAACTTTCTTCCTCATCCTTTTTAAGACTTTAGCATGTGTAATTAGCTATCACATGGTATTGAGATAGAGAAGGAAGATATGGAGAGAGAGAAAGAGAGGGAGAGGGAGAGGGAGAAAGAGAACGAAGGAAAGAAAGAGAATGTATTCGGGATCTATTAGGATTTTTTGGTGGTAGGGAGTGTTTCTTTGGGCATAAAATCAGCGTTAGTTGAAAATACGACATTTTTATTTTTTTTAAATTTTCCTTAGTGTAACAAACTGGCCAGCTACTATTAAGACATTGCAAGATCATATTTTAATATGACTTAAATAAATTCATTATTTGTATACAACAAAGAAAATATATTCAAATTTGAACTTAATTGAAAAAAAAAAAAAAAAATCTAAAACCTAAATGAATTTGGAAATTAAGGATATATTTTATTCATATTGGAATATTAATAGAAGTCATAACCATACAAAACCATTTCTATTATTCATAAACCTAAATACTATTATTTATAAACCAAAAAATCCGAAGCGAAATATATCGAAATTCAAATTGAAAACTCTTAAAATGGAGTCGCAAACCATAAATATATGTGAAAATCCTATAGAAGCAATAGTCATTGGGGTTTATGATGAGGACATCGACCCACCCAAGGATTTAGAGCATGCACCCGTGGTCAAAGACTCTCCAATGACACGTTCCAAGACCAGGAGACTTAGAAAAGGATTCAACATGGCTGTAGAGACCCTCCTAAACACCATGGAACTTGGAGACACGTTCAGAACCCCTCCCCAAGTCGACAAGCCCCAAGAGAACTCCCAAGCACCCGAATCAGACCAAATTATGGATTTTTCACGTTGGAGCATCAAGGAAGATCAACCTCAAATCAACCAAGGTAAGTATGTTTACTTGGAAGGAAATGGAGCTCAGAACATCAAGAATCTCACTGAGATCACGTCGGAGCTGCAAGATATCATCCGTTCAAGCCATTCGACCACTAGCGAGCAAATGGAGCAAGAAAAGGAGTATGAAACTAACCACGTGGAAACACTTGAAGATCTCATTCATTTAGACCTCAAGGGACTTCAGGATGAAGGATTCATCAAAGACTTCAAGCTGAACAGACCAGTACCAGCATTGATCACCTCAGCCTCAAAACCGCACATCTCGAGCCAAAACCAGGTATTTTCAATTTATACAATCTGTGCAGGTAATTCAGAGTGTCTCAGTGGTATTTAGAGCTGCAAGAGACCATAGTTCGAGCCCCAGAAAGTCGCCAATAGTTTATAGAGTTTTCCTTTTTTTTTTAAGTCAAACTTTCCTTTTTGGGTGTTTAAATGCCTTGTAGTTTCTGATTTACATGTCCTGTCGTTTTGAGTCTTTTTTCCTGTTTTTGTGTCGACCTAATAACTAGGTTTAAGCTGAAGAACCATTATATAAGGTTCCCCTGCAGCCTTGTATTTTTCTCACCTTTTTGATCAATAAAAAGCAGCTGTTTTCTTCCTCTTCTTCAAGCAAGCTTGTTGAGAGTCTTTTGCTTATGTTCTTAGTGTGGATTCACTTAGGATTGAGCATATCTTGCAGTATCAGAGACCATCTCATCAGCTCTATGGTGCCATCGATCCACCAGCCTCACCATCAACTAATTCAACACGAGAGAGCGTTACAGCCAGCGTGTTCAATCCCATCTTCCTCTATCCATTCGACCATCTCCTCTTCAACAGAAGAGAGCATGAAAGCCAGTCTATTGTTCCCATCCAACCATTCACTTAAGCCTCTTATCGAGTCTTATATCATCTGGTATCAGAGCCAAAGGTTCCTACCTTTGGTTTTCTATCCATTCTATCTTTTATTTCTGCTTTTATTTTGAATCTGTTTAAAAGAAAATCCCTTTAAAAAAATTGTTTCTGTTTGCTAGTTCTCTTTGTTTAATCTGTTTCTGTGTTGCTTGTTTCGTTTGCTGATTTGGATTGAACGAAATTGCCTCTATTTCTGCTTGTCTTATTAGTTTGTTTAGTTTCTGTTCGATCATAAACAGAAAACCCCAAAAGAATTGCATCTGATTTATTTGATAGTTTTATTTATTTGTTTTCATTAAACCCTAAAAACCCATAAAATCGTTTGTTGCGTAAGTTGTTAGTCTTATTTGCTTATGTTTGCACCCATAAATCATTAAAAAAAAAAAAAAGTGTTTCAGTTTGCTATTGTTTCAATTTTGCTATCAGAAAAGCATAAAGGGCTTGTTGAAGTTGTTGTGTGGTTGATTTAGTTTGTTTAAGCAATCTGTGCATTCGTTTGATTGTTTGAGTAAGCTAGTTTGATCTGTTTTGTGTGGATTTGTTTTTTTTCTTTTTTTTTTCTTTTTTTTTTTTCTGTGGTACCTTTGATTTGTTTGTTGAGTCTTTGCAAGGTTCTACAAGCACCAGAGAAGTATCATGGCTGGAGAAGAGGGAGTTCCACAAGATGCTCTCATGCAGATGCTAAACGCAATGAGAGAAGAGATGAGGAATGTTGGCCAGCAAGTAGAAACCATGAGACAGGAGTTCGGAGACCGTATAGGACGTCTAGAGCATCACCCAAGGCGTGCTGCTGAAAGAGGAGCTCCAATCCGACAGGAATATCAAGCTGAAGAAGAGGATAATCCACCAGATCCTCTCCTACGTCAACAACAAAGGAGACCAGATCCTCTAAGGAGAAACCAAGCTAGAGAGGTAGAAACACGTGAGCATAATCATGAGATAAAACTAACACCTCCTACTTTTGCAGGAAAATCGAATCCAGAAACTTACATGGATTAGGAAAGGCGCCTTGAGGATATCTTTGAATGCTATGGATATGGAGAGCGCAAGAAAGTAGCTGTTGCAGCTGCACAACTCACGGAGAATGCACTCGCGTGGTGGGACAGAAACGTAGCTGGAAGAAGGAGGCAACACTTTGGACTAGTAACAACATGGAGTGACATGAAATACCTTCTACGGCTCAGGTATGTTCTAGAACACTATCATAGAGATTTACAAAAAATTTTCGTAAGTTGTCTCAGGGAACCAGAAGCGTAGACGAGTACTTTGAGGAGTTTGAGAAGTTGATGAACTCGCTGGAGTTAGAAGAATCCGAGGAGGCTCTAATGGCGCAGTTCGTAGATGGATTGCAAGAAAGGATAGCACGGAAAGTGGAGAGAGCTCAGTATAGTGGTCTCCATGAACTGTTACACCTAGCTGTCCAAGTAGAGCAGCAAATCAAGCGCAAGACTGCCCTATCAACCCGTACCAGATCAACACAACCATGGGCATCTAGTAGCAACAAACCCATGGACAAAGGAAAGGCAGTGGAGATAGACTCTAGATTCAAGAGCAAAACCACTGAACAATCTAAGTTTTCACGTCCAGAACAAGGTAAGTACCCTGATTCCCAAAGAGCTCATGACATAACATGTTTTAAATGTCAGGGAAAAGGGCACATGTCAAGGGAGTGCCCAAACAGAAGAGTAATGATCATCACCACAAATGGAGAGTATGAATCTCAAGATGAGCAAGATGAGGATCCAAATGAGCAAGAGGATGAGATTGAGTATCCTGATGTTGGAGACCTGCTCATGACCAGAAGAGTGTTGAGTGTTTACATCAATCCAGAAGAGAAAATCTCTTTCACACTCGCTGCACCATCAAGGACAAGGTATGTAATCTAGTTATAGATGGTGGTTCATGTACTAACATGGCTAGCAAGTATATGGTGGCCAGGTTAGGTCTTGAGAAGATCAAACACCCTAGACCATACAAGTTGCAATGGCTTGATGATAGGACATAACTCAAAGTCACAGAACAAGTGGCTGTACCATTTAGTGTTGGCAAATACCAAGACGAAGTCATATGCGATGTGGTGCCAATGCAAGCAGGCCATCTCCTGCTTGGTAGACCATGGCAATTTGACAGAGCTACATGCCACAATGGACGTACCAACTACTATTCCTTCACATTCAAGGATCGAAAATACAACCTAGCACCTCTTAGTCCATCAGAAGTCCATGAATTACAATCACGGATGAACAAAGAGGCTCAGGTAAGTAAGAAAAGTCTTTTATCTTACTTATGGTGCTATTTCTAAAACTCTAAGTGCCCAAGGCACTGTGCTACTAATGGTCTACAAAGAATGTCTAGGTACATGCTATAAAGAACAAGAGCTTCCAAGTGAAGTAAGGGCTGTTTTAGACAGGTTCCAAGATGTCTTTCCAGAAGACATTCCAGCCGGCTTACCGCCCATTAGAGGCATAGAGCATCTGATTGATCTTGCTCCAGGTTCGGCTTTGCCCAACAAACCAGCATATCGAATGAACCCGGAAGAAACTAAGGAGCTAGAGAAGCAAGTGCAAGACTTATTAGACAAAGAATATATCCGAGAGAGCCTAAGTCCTTGTGCTGTACCAGTGCTCTTAGTTCCAAAGAAAGATGGAACGTGGAGGATGTGTGTGGAATGCCGAGCCATCAACAACATTACAATCAAGTATAGGCATCCCATCCCACGTTTAGATGACATGCTGGACGAGTTAAGTGGTTCTACCATTTTCTCAAAGGTAGATTTAAAGAGTGGTTATCATCAAGTTAGAATGCGTGAAGGAGATGAGTGGAAAACCGCATTCAAAACCAAGCAAGGCTTGTATGAATGGTTAGTTATGCCTTTCGGCTTGACTAATGCTCCAAGCACATTCATGCGCCTCATGAACCAGGTTCTTCGTGCTTATATAAGTAAATTTGTAGTTGTTTATTTTGATGATATATTTATTTATAGCAAGAACATATCTGATCATCTCAAGCATCTCGAACTAGTGCTTAAATCACTTCGCAAGGAAGGCCTTTATGCTAACCTTAAGAAGTGCACCTTTTGTACTAATCAACTTGTGTTTTTAGGCTTTGTAGTAAGTGAACAGGGACTACAAGTGGATCAAGAGAAGATAAAAGCAATACGAGAGTGGCCAACCCCAACTACAATCGGCCATGTAAGGAGCTTTCACGGTCTAGCAAGTTTCTATCGACGATTTGTGAAAGATTTCAGCACGGTAGCTGCACCATTCACGGCTGTGATCAAGAAGAACACGACATTCTCATGGGGAGTAGCTCAGGAAGCAGCCTTCAATACACTTAAAGAAAGGCTTACACAAGCACCGGTTCTAGCTTTACCAGATTTTGAAGAAATGTTTGAAGTAGAGTGTGATGCCTCTGGGCTAGGCATTGGAGCTGTGCTACATCAGAGGAAGAGGCCAGTGGCGTTCTTTAGTGAGAAACTAAGTGGAGCCACGCTGAATTACCCAACATATGACAAGGAGCTCTATGCTTTGGTTCGCGCTTTAGAAATGTGGCAGCATTACTTACTGTCCAAGGAATTCATCATTCACACAGATCATGAGACTCTTAAGCACTTGAGAGGGCAGACTTCACTCAAGAGAAGACATGCTAAGTGGCAGGAGTTCATAGAGACCTTTTCCTACGTGATCAAGTACAAAAAAGGGAAAGAAAATGTGGTGGCAGACGCATTATCAAGAAGACATGCGTTGATCTCTACCATGGAAGCAAAGGTGCTAGGGTTCGAGCACATAAAGGAGTTATACAAAGATGATCCAGAACTAGGAGAAGCTTACCAAGCTTGTGGAAAGGTAGCATTCAACTCATTCTACATACATGAAGGGTTTCTTTTCCGAGACAAGCGCTTGTGCATTCCCCAAAACTCAATGAGAGAACTAATACTTAAGGAATCATATGGTGGTGGTCTTATGGGTCACTTTGGCGTGGACAAGACATTAGCAGTGGTTGTTGATCACTTCTTTTGGCCACATCTCAAGAAAGATGTGGAGAAACATTGCTCGCGATGTGTTACTTGTCACAAAGCCAAATCCAGGTTACATCCTCATGGTCTTTACTTACCCTTACCTATCCCTAACGCACCATGGGTGGATATTTCTATGGACTTTGTGCTAGGTTTGCCTAAGATCAGACCCAAAGATTCTATTTTTGTTGTTGTGGATCGATTTTCAAAGATGGCTCACTTCATACCATGTGACAAGTCTAATGATGCAACGCAAACAGCTGACCTGTTCTTTAAAGAAGTGGTACGTTTACATGGAGTACCTAGGACCATTGTGTCTGATCGAGACACTAAGTTCCTAAGCCATTTCTGGGGAACCTTGTGGAGAAGCTTGGTACCAAGCTCCTGTTCTCTACAACTTGTCATCCTCAAACGGATGGACAAACTGAAGTGGTAAACCGTACCTTATCCACCTTACTTAGAGTTACTCTTGGTAGAAACTTAAAGACTTGGTTAGATTGTTTACCCTTTATAGAGTTTGCTTATAACCATTCTACTCATTCTGCCACTAAGATGTCTCCTTTTGAAATTGTGTATGGTTTTAATCCACTAACACCTTTGGATCTGTCGCCAATCCCTCAAGTTGAGCAAGTAAACCTAGATGGTCTAAGAAAAGGAGAGTTCGTGAAAAAGCTTCACGAAAAGGTCCGAGATAACATTTTAAAGAAAACAGAGGAGTACAAGAGGAGAGCGGATAAGGGGCGCAAGAAGTTGGTCTTTGAACCAGGCGAGTGGGTGTGGTTGCACATGAGACCTGAAAGGTTCCCACATAAGAGGAGCTCAAAGCTTGCACCTAGAGGAGACGGTCCATTCAAAGTGCTAGAAAAGATCAATGACAATGCCTATCGTTTGGAGTTACCAGGTGAGTTTAACATTTCACATAGCTTTAATGTTACTTATTTATCTCCTTATGATGTAGATGATCCAGTTTTGAGGACAAAACCTTCTGAAGAGGGAGGAAATGATGAGGACATCGACCCACCCATGGACTTACAGCATGCACCCGTGGTCAAAGACTCTCCAATGACACGTTCCAAGACCAGGAGACTTAGAGAAGGATTCAACATGGCTGTAGAGACCCTCCTAAACACCATGGAACTTGGAGACACGTTCAGAACCCCTCCCCAAGTCGACAACCTCCAAGAGAACTCCCAAGCACCCGAATCAGACCAAATTATGGATTTTGCACGTTGGAGTATCAAGGAAGATCAACCTCAAATCAACCAAGGTAAGTATGTTTACTTGGCAGGAAATGGAGCTCAGAACATCAAGAATCTCACTGAGATCACGTCGGAGCTGCAAGATATCATCCGTTCAAGCCATTTGACCACTAGCGAGCAAATGGAGCAAGAAAAGGAGTATGAAGCTAACCACGTGGAAACACTTGAAGATCTCATTCATTTAGACCTCAAGAGACTTCAGGATGAAGGATTCATCAAAGACTTCAAGCTGAAAAGACCAGCACCAGCATTGATCACCTCAGCTTCAAAACCGCACATCTCGAGCCAAAACCAAGTATTTTCAATTTATACAATCTGTGCAGATAATTCAGAGTGTCTCAGTGGTATTTAGAGCTGAAAGAGACCATAGTTCGAGCCCCAGAAAGTCGCCAATAGTTTATAGAGTTTTCCTTTTTTTTTTAAGTCAAACTTTCCTTTTTGGGTGTTTAAATGCCTTGTAGTTTCTGATTTACATGTCCTATCGTTTTGAGTCTTTTTTCCTGTTTTTGTGTCGATCTAATAACTAGGTTTAAGCTGAAGAACCATTATATAAGGTTCCCCTGCAGTCTTGTATTTTTCTCACCTTTTTGATCAATAAAAAGCAGCTGTTTTCTTTCTCTTCTTCAAGCAAGCTTGTTGAGAGTCTTTTGCTTATGTTCTTAGTGTGGATTCACTTAGGATTGAGCATATCTTGCAGTATCAGATACCATCTCATCATCTCTGTGGTGCCATCAATCCACCAGCCTCACCATGAACTAATTCAACACGAGAGAGCGTTACAGCCAGCGTGTTCAATCCCATCTTCCTCTATCCATTCGACCATCTCCTGTTCAACAGAAGAGAGCGTGAAAGCCAGTCTGTTTTTCTCATCCAACCATTCACTTAAGCCTCTTATCGAGTCTTATATCAGTTTATGGACGGTCGTTTCCAAGGAGTACAATCCTAAATTCTTCCACGGGAGTTCTGTATTATGTCCGAGAAATTCTAATGTCGATGCAATTAATAAGTTTTTGCTATCGCGTATAGCAGGTAAGATTTTGATTTATTATCTATGTTTTAAATTGTGAGTATAGTGCTGGTTTTCATTCATTGAGTTGTTGTTCTTTTTGTACGGTGTGGAACAAAGTTATCTAATTGATGACAATTTAAATAGTATAAAAGTGTATGGATAACCAAATCACAGTTTAAAATTGAAGGTTGGTGCTCTTACAATATTGCTTAGGAATATTGTTCCAAAAGGTGGATTGTGTAATGGTACCATGCTAATTATCACGCAATTGGCAAAGTATGTTATTGAAACAAAGCTTATAAACGATGATTTTGGTCGGAAAATATTAATCATTCGGATGTTTGTTTCTCCTTCGGAAGCAAAGTTTCCTTTTAGAATGAGACATTGACAGTTCTTCATAACCATTGTCTTTGCTATACCTATAAATATTAATAAGAGTCAGGGTCAAACTTTGGAAAAAGTGGAATTATTTGTACCAAAACCAGTCTTTTCAAATGGACATCGCTATACATTGTCGTTTCAAGAGTGACACCACGAGAAGGTCTAAAGATACTAATCACAAATTAAAAGGGGCAGTCGAAGAGAAAGACGATGAATGTGGTTTATAAAGAAGTGTTTCAAAATATTTAAGATTTTAAATTGTGTTGTTTATTGCTTTTTCGAATTTTGTTAATTTTATAGATTCATTATCCATTTTTATTTAGTTTTGGAGTTACAATTTTGTTCTCCGTTATATTTATTATCTAGGTGTGTTTCGACTCTAGCATATTATCTTACACAATGAATCTGTAACTCCCGATTATATTTTTGTTCATTATAAACACGACACTTTCTAAAATCTATACGTATAAATGAGGGTGATCCTTATTCGTTATATTACATAACAAACTTTTATTTATTTAATTTTTGAGAGTTTTGTATATAATTGTGATTGATTTAGCTTTGTATGTATTTTTGATAATTATCGAGTAAACATAATAATATTACTAAGTTTTCTGAATTTTTTATATTTAATAGTAAGACTTGAAAAAAAACTTATTTATTGTGTGTTTATTATTCAGTTTTTATATATATAAATTTTTGTGACTATTTCTTCATAGCAGACTAATAATTGGTATGAAAAAGATTTAATTTTCAAATTGTTGTTATGAATTTAGTAATATATGTATTAGATGATATGTACATTTAATTGGAAGTTTAAAAATGTTGTTTCAAATAATCCAATAGCATTTATGTTCTCTTGAGAATGACTTTAAAAAATATATATTTTGGTGCTTTTGATTAATTTATTACGTTTATTGTCGGGTTCAGTAGAAAATTTATACTACATGAATTTGCTTTTTGAAAGAGAAAATTATTGATTAAACTATTTTGAAATTTTGTGGATGTTTGATATTCAAATTTATTTTAGTACTATGAGTTATGTTGACATCATTGGGTTGTGGTCTTTGGTTTTGATTATTTTTAAAATTTTATTTTGTTTTTTTATAACGGGATATGTTTTTTTCTTTATACGAAAATGGATCGAATGAAATTATTTTTCAAGGCTATGGGAAGACGCATCACAATAAATAAGTTTATGAAGGCATAAAAAAAGAGCTACATGTTGATTTTGAATCGAGGTGCCTTTGATCTTAGTTTCTCTGCCTGGTCAATGTTCATACATGATGTAGTGTAGGTAGTTACGAAGCAACAAATTTAAGAGTTTTTCATGCATTCAATACGCTATTTTTCGATTAGGAGAGGATAAAAACTTCATCGTAATGAACAAAGACTACATTTGCTAAACACACACTTACATGACCCAACTCATCATGGCGTACTGTTCTCTTTTTGCCAGGATTTATCGTGTTGATCGATTTGTTGACCATACATGTATATGCACCAGATGTGGATTGCAACTACGCTGATCCGACTGAGATGCTAAATCCTTTAGACATGGATAGCACGGAGCAAATAATTGGAGACTGGAACCGGTATCGCTGAGCTAATGGCTCTTAATATTTCAAAAGAGGTTAGTAAATCTAGGAAATTTCTTAAGTTTGCTTTGTTTTCTGGCTAAGAGTACGATGGCAAAACTTACTTGTATGGCCAGGTTTGTAGTCTAACTTGAGCATCATAGAGTTTTCAAGAAAGAAACCCCTTTTTCGTAATTCCGAAGATCTTCCTGACGATATTACTTATGCATGTTCCAACGCATCTCCAACGAATCATCTTGGCTTTCTCACCAGAGACAGCAATTTAGGCGGACGCGCCTCTCATCCCCCAAGAGGATGGAAGTCCTATGTACCAGGAGCTCTCCGACTATTCCCATAGGACACTCAAAAGTTTTATGCAAGATATCTACGACTCTGTATGGAGGATCCAAAATCCGATCTGAACAATTAGCGCTAAAGAGGGAAAGACCAGATGTTCCACCGAAAGAAAAGACAAAACATATTATTTAAAACAAAAAAAAAATGCTTATTGTTTAAATTCGAACAGTAAGCTCATGTGTTTCAAATACTTTATGTAGAAACAACAATTTAGGCGGACGCGCCTCTCATCCCCACGAGGACGGAAGTCCTATGTACCAGGAGCTCTCCGACTATTCCCATAGGACACTCAAAAGTTTTATGCAAGATATCTACGACTCTGTATGGAGGATCCAAAATCCGATCTGAACAATTAGCGCTAAAAAAGACCAGACGTTCCACCGAAAGAAAAGACAAAACATATTATTTAAAACAAAAAAATGCTTATTGTTTAAATTCGAACAGTAAGCTCATGTGTTTCAAATACTTTATGTAGAAACAAGAACAAAAAAAAACAAATTAAAACTCATCGATCAAATTGTTCTATGAAATTATATAATGTGGAGATTTTATTGCTAATAGTGGGTCACGATGAATCGAGGACTTAAATCCTTTACATCTAGCATATGCATTTTCTGTAAACCATCAAATGAGTCTATATATAATTTCCAATGATTGTGTGCATGGTTAGAGTTTAGACATTCATGGTAGGGTTTAACATCTCTAATCAAAAAATTTGATGGCATACGATTACTAAAAAAATCAATTTATACGTGTTTGTATTTAGATTTAAGATTTGATGCTAGATTTTAAGATATAGGATCTATGTATTATTTTCAATGTTTATGTGCATTTGTAAGGATTTAGGCTCCCGGGTTAGAGTTTGGCACCTCTTATTTTTTGAAAAACAAATTGATGGTATAATATTAATGAATAATTTTATAATGTTCTCTTAAAAATATATATTAATAAAATATATAAATAAAGACAAACTTTTGCGGTGATTAGATATAATAAATATGGGCACTGAAAAAAGGATAACAATGATAAAAGAAAAAAATTAAAATATCAAAATAATGAAATTGGTTATCTTCAAAATGAAATTTTTTTAATCTTATATACAAAAATAAAAATTACTTATAAAATTAGAGTACTGATTTTTTAAATTAGATCTAAAAAATTAAAAAAAATGAATAATAAATTCAAAATGGTATAAGTGGCATCATTTTCCTAATAATCATTTTGGTGTGTATTCTTATTTTTAATAAATTGTTATTAAATTTTTTTTGAACTCTATAAGTTGGTGTAATCATTTTGGAAAACCACATAACATTCGTCGATGCGAAGATAAAACATTCATTTAATTGTAAATTTTTTTACAACAAAAGATATACATTTTAAAATAATACACTTTATTTTTTTAATAAACGTCCCAACGATTCTTTAAATCCGTCCATACCAAATTTAACATTTTAAAATGCTACAATTTTATTTTTTAAATGAGTGGTTTTGAATGAAGAAACTGAATGTGGTTTATAAGAAATTATTTAAGTCTCTAAAATTTTGAGTTTTTAGTTATATGATGGAATTGAGATTTTCGTTAGTTCTGCTTATAAATTATTCATTTCTATTTATTTTTTGTTAGTTATATTTTAGTATTTTTATTCTAAAATATGGTGTTATGGTGTTTACGCAAAAGTTATATATCTATATTTCCAATCTCTTTTGTTAGTCAATTAGATCCATATTATTTGCAACTACGTATAAATATGAAAAGGTTATATGTTATATATCATTATACAAGGGTGTCCGGTTAAGTTGATTTTTATGATTTTAAATTTTGTTTCCGTAGTATTCGATACACGATAATGTCGTGTTCGATTTTTTTTATTTAAATATGTATTTTTGAAAAATGAATAGATAATCAAAAAATTTATATTTTAATTTCATTAACATACTAATGTATTTCATTAACACACTCACCTCTTGAATCAATTTACTTTCCAGTGGTAGCCTGGCTTGGACGTCAGAGAGTCTTTAAGAGGGAAACCCCTTCTCATCATTCCGAAGATCTTTCTGATGATATTACTTATGTATGGTCCAACGCATCTCCAGAGAATCATCGTGAATATCTCACCAGAGACAGCAACTTAGGCGGACGCACCTCTCGTCTCCCAAGAGGACGGAAATCCTACGTACCAGGAACTCTCTGACTATTCCCATAGGAAACTCTAAGGTTTTATGCAAGAAATCTACGACTCTGTACGGAGGACCCAAAATCCGATCCGAACAATTAGCGTTAAAGAGGGAAACACCAGACGCTCCACCGAAAGAAAAGACAAAACACACACATATATATATATTTAAAAAAATTTATTATCTAAATCCGAACAGTAAGCTCATGTGTTTCAAATACTTTATGTAGAAACAAGAACAAAAAAATCAAATTAAAAATCATCGATCGAATTGTTCTATGAAATGATATAATGTGGAGATTTTATTGCTGATAGAGGATCATGATGAATCGAGGAATTGAATCCTAGCCTATGCATTTTTTGTAAACCATCAAATGAGTCTATGTATAATTTCCAATGATTGTGTGCATGGTTAGGGTTTAGACGTTCATGCTAGGGTTTAACATTCATAATCAAAGAACTTGATGGCATATGATTAATATAAAAAATCAATATATACGTGTTTGTATTTGGACTTAAGATTTGATGCTAGGGTTTAAGATTTATGATCTATATATTGTTTTCAATGTTTACGTGCATTTATAAGGGTTTAGGCTTCCATGTTAGGGTTTAATACCCTTTATTTAAAAAAAAAAATTTGATGTTACAATGTTAATGAATATTTTATAATGTTCTCTTCAAAAAATATTAATAAAAATATAAATAAATACAAACATTTGCGGTGAGTAAAGATAATAAATGTGGGCACTCGAAAAAAGGATAACAATGATAAGAAAAAAAAACTTTAAATATCAAAAATAATGAAATTAGCTATCTACAAAATGAAATTTTTTATCTTATATACAAAAATAACAATTACTTATAAAATGAGAATACTGATTTTAAAAATTAGACCTAAAAATTAAAAAAAGAATAATAAATTCAAAATGGTATAAGTGGCATCATTTTGTAGGAATCATTTTGGTGTGAATGATTATTTTTAATAAATTGTTAATAAATTATTTTAAAATCTATAAGTTGGTGTGAATCATTTTGGGACAACACATGACATTCGTCGATGCGAACATAAAACATTAATTTAATTGTAAATTTTGTTTACAACAAAAGATATACATTTTAAAATAATACACTTTAGATTTTTTTTTTATAAAAGTCCTAACGATTCTTTAAATCCGTCCATAAAAAATTTAACATGATTCGTACTTATGTTACGACTAGATTTTGACATGCGCCAAGCGCATGATTAAGTGATTAAATAGGTTGACTAATCGATTTTAATATATATAAATTTTTAATATTTATACGTGTATGACAAAGCATATAAATTCTAACATTTATAACTGTACAAAAATGATATGTATTGTGCATAAATGTAATAAAGTTGAATATTTTTGATCAAGCATCTGTTAATACCATTAGTTTAATATTTTATGTGTAAAATTGACCAAAACATATGCAAATGTTATTTATTTCAATATCTTTTAAGTGTAAAATTGATCTTCATTATTCGTGTAAATTATAGAGCATACGATAAATAAGATAAATTTTAGATTTATATGAATTTGTGGGACATAACAAGTGAAAAATATATATTTTCCAATAATGAATTGTATAAATATTTGCAAGTGTGATTAAATATGTATAATAGACTACATCATAATAAAAATATTTGTATAATATATTAATCTAAATACATATATACACAATATATAATATTGTTATAAATATAAGAATAAAAAGTTTGTTAATATATCAGAAAAATTAAAAATAGATGATATGGTAAGTCTAAAATATTACATTTAGTTGAGTTTAAATTTGTAAAACATGTATTAATGGGTTTATGTTATAAAATTAATGAGAATATGTAGAGATTTCCACCATGGCATTTAGTTTTAATTGAAATGTTCTGATTGGTTAAATTAAATGATATGTCCCCTAAAATTAAATAATTTTTTTGTGAATGACTCCTCTATTAATATATATATATATATATATATATATATATATATAGGATTGTATTGTTTAAACAAGTGGTTTTGAATGGAAGAAAATGAATGTGGTTTATAAGAAAATATCTTAAAATTTCTAAGATTTTGAGTTTTTAGTTATTTTATGGAATTAAAATTTTCGTTAGTTCATTTATAAATTATCCATTTCTATTTTGTTTTTTAGTTATATTTTAGTATTTTTATTCTAAAATATGTTGTTTACGCAAAAATTATATATCTATATTTCCAATCTCTTTTTTTAGTCAATTAGATCCATATTATTTGCAACTACATATAAATATGGAAGAAGTTATATGTTATATATCATTATACGAGATAAGGTGTTCGGTTAAGTTAATTTTTATTATTCTCAAATCTTTCTCCGTAGTATCACGAAAATGTCGTGTTCGATTTGTTTTATTTAAATATGTATTTTTTTAAATGAATAGATAATCAAAAAATTTATGTTTTAATTTTATTAAAATACTAATGTATTTGTTCTCCCGCGCAAGGTGCGGGTCCCCACCTAGTTATAAAATATTCATCCGAGACCGAGGTTTATTATAGCTAAGGGTTAAGCTGAAATTACAAAATATGGAAGAAAAAAACTAGGGAAATTAGGCTCTATAATAGGAATTGGATATAAAATTAAGCCTCTTACATATCAAAATCTGAAATTTAGTACGTACATTTTTCTTTTAGGAATTCTCGATTATACCCTCAGCTTATTCTGAAAACAAAATAACTAACTATATACTAAATAGCTAATACAGATGTAGTTAATTATATTTATAACTATACACCCACATTATAAGCTAACTATACACTAGTATAGTTGATTATATTTACATATAATTTACCTATATTTCAAAAATATTTAGCTAAACATTAATATAGTTGATTATATATACATATAGTTAACTATATTTTTAACTATATATCCACATTATAGCTAACTATACATTTATATAGTTTTTATATTTACATGCAGTTACCTATATTTCTATTAAAATGCATGTAGACGTAAATAACTCTTTATATATCTAGTATAAGTAAACTTTATAGTTAACTATATATAAAGCAAACTATATATCCACATAGTTGTTTTATATTGACAAATAGTAACCATGTTTGTTTAAATAAGTAACTATTACAACAACATTTTTATGCAATCAACTATATTCTGAAATCAGTAAAGTATATAATTATGTTATGAATGTAGTTAACTATGTTTTTAAATAGGTAGTTATTTTCTGAAAATAGGTGACTATGTTTAGATAGTTATAGAAACATTGCGATGTAGTTAAATATGTTCTGAGATCAATATAATATATAACTATGTTCCGAAAATAGATAATGTAGGGGCAATTTCGTCAAAAAATTTCTTCTCTTTGCTAGTTACCTAAATTATTTTTTTCACATGTTACTTTCTAAATTCTCTCTCACAAATGTGTTATTCTACTAATTAACCCTTATAGATATATCACACAATACAAATATAATACGAACCACTCTGATCTTATCTCTAAAGATAAATCACTAAAAAGAGTCAAGAGTAAGGAAGAGATATACTGTTGGAAGATAGTGAAAAAGAACCGGATTAATCAAGGCTATTGTTGGGATCGGTTTTCACCCCACCGAGATCAACTGCTGGAAATACTAAGTATTGAGGAAAAGCCTAGCCAAATGAGTGTAAAGCCTAGCCAAGCCAAACACTTGGCTCGGCGACAGAGAAAAGCAATGACGAGCCAAACACGGCTCGGCGACAGAGACAAGAAGTGACGACCCAACACTTGGCTCGGCAACAGGAAGAAGTGATGAGCCAACGTTTGGCTAGGCATGAAGAAGTAGTCGACGAGCTAACGTTTGGCTAGGCATGAAGAAATAGGCGACAAGCCAACGTTTGGCTAGGCTTGAAGAAATAGGCGACGAGCCAATGTTTGGCTAGGCATAAAGAAATAGGCGACGAGCCAACGTTTGGCTAGGCATGAAGAAGTAGGCGACGAGCCAACGTTTGGCTAGACATCAAGGAGGAGAGGCGACGAGCCAAACTCTCTGGCTCGGCATCAACCAACAATCCAACATGTTGGTAAACCAACAAACGTGACGAGCCAACATGTTGGCGAACCAACAACTGGTGACGAGCCAACATGTGGGTGAACCAACATACGGTGACATGCCAACGTGTTTGGTGGCGCGCCAAAATGTCATCGACAATCCAAACAGGTGATGGGCTAAACACGTATCTAGACGAGGCAAAGAGATGATGAGCTGGATCCTTAGCGATCCAGCAAAGCAGCAAGCCCAATATCTTGTTTGGCCGAGGAGACAAGCCGCAAAAGGCTGGCGGGCTGAGTTAGCAAGTCAAAGTAAGAAGCCCACACCTAAACAGACTTAGACAAGCCAAAGAAGAAAGGAAAATCCCGAAGAATAAGAAGTTTTCCTTTCTCGTTTAGTAAAAGGCCTAGCTGACTTATTCGTATATAAATAGACAATGTACCTCTTTGAAAAGGGGATCCAAAAATTGACCTAGCAAAACACTAGTTATTCTTTACGAAAGCTTTCAAAACAGCTGAGATAATTAAAACCATCTTTGGATCTTTGTTCTTGGTTTCTTTTTATAGAAGTTTGTCGAATCCCTGAATCTCTTTACAAGTTTTGATGTGCGAGTTTCGACTCCCACAATTTGGCGCCATCTGTGGGGACTTTTTCAAATTTTCTAACACCTAGGAACCACTGAACACGAGATCTAAAGCGATGACTACCGATGGAGATCAAAGCGGCGACGATGCAAGCAACACTGGCGCCGATCTTCCTGGAACATGAACCAATCTGCCTCCGGCGAACATGGAAGGAACCTCAGAAGCGCTGGTAGAATTGAAGAACATGATGACCACGTTGCTGAAGAAGGCCGAGGAGCAAGATAAGCTGAATAGCTCACTGACGGAGAAAATCGAGACACTGGCAACGGAGAGCAGAGCCAGAAACACACGATTCGGAGGAATGGGTTCGACTATGAATCCACTTGTCAGCGGAATTACTAGGCGACTCGGTTTAAACCCAACATCCATGGATTTTTCAACACCACGTGACGCACCGAGGACTTTGGGAGGATTGCCACCACCATATCCCACCAACGAGCACAGACCCGCGGCAACCAGATCAAGCATCACCGAGCCACCCCGACTAGTTCACGGGATAAGAGAAGCCAGCGGTGGGCGTGACCAATACACCAACGGTGGGTCTGCTGCAACAATCGTTCTTGACGAGGAAGGACGCGTGGAAGGGGATCATAACACGGAGAATCCCGCTGACGAAGGGTTTGCACCAACACTAACGGGAGCCCGAACCAGCGAATGCGACATTAACCTGAACCGAGCTAGAATCTTAGCAGAAGAGGAAGAAAATCTCTTATGGGTACGACAGGCACAATACGCTGACGAACCAAGGACAACAAGTCGAGCCAGAGAGAAGAGTTGGACGAAATCCGAGCCTCCTTGGATCGTGCCACTGCCGAGATGAAAGCCGTCCGATCCCAGGTGCACAAAGCAACCAATAAAGTCCCGGAGATTGATCGCGTACTAGAAAAAGCACACAACAGGCCGTTTACAGCTCGGATTACCAAAGCAAGAATTTCCGATCCAGGAAAAATCAAGGTTCCAGTTTACGAAGAAAACACCGACCCAAAGGAGCACATCACGGCGTTCATCATAGCAATGCGTCGAGCCAATTTCAAGGAAAAAGAGAGAGATGCCGGTTTCTGTCTGCTGTTTGTGGAGCATCTAAAAGGCGCAGCACTCCAATGGTTTTCTAGGCTTGAGCGGAACTCCATTGACAATTTCCAGCAACTGTCTGCTGCCTTTCTGAAGCATTACTCCATGTTTATGGATCGAGGAGCCTCTGATGCTGACCTCTGGACATTAACTCAAGGCCCTACGGAGACATTACGAAGCTTCATGGGAAGATTCAAAGTGGTCATGTCAAAGGTTGAGGGCATAAGTGACAAGGCTGCCGTGCTCGCATTGAAGAGGTCGCTGTGGTACGAGTCGGAGTTCCGAAAAGAGATTGCTCCGAACACACCACTATCGATCCAAGACGCGCTACACCGAGCCTCCGACTTAATAGTCAACGAAGAAGAGATGAAGGTCTTGTCTCATAAATATGGAACAGCCAGAACAACGAGCCGTCCCTTCCAAACTCCAAACCCACCTCCTCCCAAGAGGAGTAATCAAGGAAGCGGGTACGTACATCACGAGAAACCCAATTTCGGAGGAGCCCACAGCTACCAGGTGGGGACAGGCTGAGGCAAAACACCTTGGAACACGTGGACACGAAGTCAAAGTTCGTACGATGAAAAAGCCTACTGCGAGTATCATCACATGCACGGTCACTCAACTGCCAACTGCTGAACCCTGGGAATAAAGCTTGCGGCGATGCTAGTAGCCGGAGAACTCGGTAACGCTGTCAGCCTGAAGGACTTCGAACGAGAAAATGAGAAAGATCGGCCGAACCAAACAAATCAAAATGATGATACCCCCAAGCCAGGAAGGCGAGATGACGAGGCGACGCAGTCAGGTTCTCGAAGAAGAATAAATATGATAATGGGAGGATCACGATACTGTTCGGACACGGTGTCTTCAATCAAAGCCTTCCAGTGGCGAGCCGATGCGAGTGTCAACTGGTCAGCACCTTCTAAACTTCCCAACGATGTTATCTCGTTCGAAGAAAGGGAAACTACCGGCATTGACCGACCACATAATGACCCCCTCGTGATAGAATTGATCGTAGACGATTGCGACGTCGCCCGAGTTCTGATAGATATGGGAAGCTCTGTGGATGTGATCTTCTGGGAAACTCTCAGAAGGATGAACATAGACCTGTCCAAAATCACAGCCGCGCCGAAACCCTTAACTGGATTCTTGGGAGAAACAACCATGACCCTTGGAACAATAAAACTTCATGTCCGAGCTGAAGAAGTAACCAAGATAGTGGAGTTTTCGATTGCAGATCATCCTGTGATCTACAATGTCATTATGGGTACACCCTGGATAAACTCCATGCGAGCCGTACCATCGACCTATCACCTCTGCATCAAATTTCCGACCCCCGAAGGAGTCAAAACAATTTGGGGAAACCAAAAAGAGTCCCGCATTTGTTTCCTAGCCGAGCATAAACTCAGGAACCCCATCACAGAAACCACCACCAAGAGAAAGAAGATGAAGACTGACAGGGAACCCGAGAAGGAGTTGGCAAAACTCTTATAGCAATTACAAATTGCGGAGGATCGCTAGAGGAAGAGAAAACCCACCTGCGATCCCGTTGTTTCAGTAAACATTGATGGCGATCACCCAGAATGCTGCGTTGAGATAGGGGCCGAGCTGAAAGATCCGATAAGGGGAGAGCTGATTTCTTTCCTTAAAAAGAACGTAAACACCTTCGCATGGGAAGCAGAAGACATGCCCGGCAGCAGCATCAACGTGATATGCCACGAGCTAAACGTAGATCCAACCTTTAAACCAGTCAAACAGAAAGGGCGAAAACTCGGACCAGAAAGAGCACAAGCAGTGAATGACGAAGTGGAAATGTTACTACGCGTAGGATCAATAGTCGAAGCAACAAACTCCTTTCGTTTATGGATGCTTTCTCCGGATACAACCAAATCCTAATGACCCCAGACGATCAAGAGAAGACGGCGTTCATCACAGACCGCGGGATATATTGCTACAAAGTGATGCCATTCGGTCTTAAAAATGCTGGAGCAACTTACCAACGATTAGTGAACCGAATGTTCGCTGGCCAACTGGAGAAGACGATGGAAGTATACATAGACGACATGCTGGTGAAATCTTTAGAGGAGAAGGATCACTTAGCTCACCTAGAAGAATGTTTCAAGCAACTGAATCTGCATGACATGAAACTGAACCCGACCAAATGCAGATTTGCGGTCACGTCCGGAGAGTTCCTTGGATATCTGGTCACCCACCGTGGAATTGAAGCCAACCCGAAGCAGATTGATGCGCTCTTACAGATAGTGTCACCGAAAACAAAGCGTGAAGTCCAGAGGCTAACAGGACGGGTTGCCGCGCTGAATCGTTTGATCTCTCGGTCAACTGATAAGTGTTTGCCTTTCTACAACACACTGCGTGGGAACAAGAAGTTTGAATGGACAGAAAAATGCGAGCAGGCGTTTCAACAACTGAAAGAATACCTAGCCAGCCCTCCAATACTTACGAGACCAGTGGAAGGCGAACCATTATTCCTTTACACGGCCGTTTCGGCGACAGCAGTCAGCGGAGTACTCATCAGGGAAGAGCGCAACGAGCATAAGCCAATTTTCTATGTCAGCCAAACTCTCACCGACGCTGAAACCCGGTAACCACAGATGGAGAAACTGGCATTGTCTGTCATAATGTCCGCTCGAAAACTGAGACCAAACTTCCAGTCACATTCAATCGTGGTTTTGACTACCTTCCCACTGCGATCCATCCTACATAGCCCTAGCCAGTCTGGAAGATTGGCAAAGTGGGCAATCGAACTGAGCGAGTACGACATCGAGTATCGGAGCCGAACCTGCGCAAAGTCTCAAGTCCTTGCAGGTTTCCTGATAGAACTCCCGGAAGAAGTGGAAGAGCCGGCTCCAAACCTAACTTGGAAGCTCCACGCGGATGGATCATCATCAAAACAAGGATCTGGAGTAGGCATATGCTTAACCTCTCCAACAGGCGAGATCCTCGAACAGTTATTCCGTCTGGGTTTTCGCGCATCCAATAACGAAGCAGAGTACGAAGCCTTGTTCGCAGGAATGAGACTCGCTCGCGGACTCAACATTTCTCATATCCAGGCCTACTGTGATTCACAACTGGTGGTCAACCAAGTCAGCGGCGAGTATACGGCCAGAGACGACATAATGGAAGCTTATCTGAAGATCGTCAAGGAGATGGTTGCACAGTTCGAGGAGTTCACATTAACACGGATACCATGCGGGGAAAACACTTTGGCAGACGCACTAGCAGCACTCGCATCTACCTCCGATCCGGATTTGAAAAGAATAATCCCAGTGGAATTCATCAAAAACCTAAGTATCAATCTCTCTGACACCGTGAATGCAGTCACCCGCTCCCAAACGGCAACTCAGGCAGAAGATATATCCAGGCAGAATCTCGCAGAAGACGGCAACACCGACGCCACCACTATGGAAGAAGACCAAAACATATCACCATCGGCAGAATATGAGGCAATTGAGATAGAGGAAGAGCCTAAAACAGATCCTCCGGCCAAAGGTGAAGCAGTGGAGATGGAGGAAGATCCACAACCAACAGAAGTAGATTATGGTTGCGATACAAAATGGATGGGACCAATTCGCGTATACATCATGGACGGCGAGATACCATCAGACAAATGGGCTCCCCAAAAACTCAGAGCTCAAGCCGCCCGATACGTGATATTAGACGGAAATGTCTTCAAGTGGAGATTCTCAGGACCACTAATGGCATGTGTCGAAGGCGTCGAAGCTAGAAAAATCATGGAAGAAGTCCACAGCGGATCATGCGGTAACCACTCTGGTGGGAGAGCTTTGGCGATCAAGATCAAACGCCACGGTTACTATTGGCCGACCATGGTGAAGGACTACGAAAAATTCTCCGCTAGGTGCAAAAAATGCCAGCGACATGCTCCAATGATTCATCAACAACCGGAGTTGCTATCGTCAATCTCAGCGCCATACCCTTTCATGCGCTGGTCAATGGATATAGTTGGACCTCTACACAAATCTAAGCAAAAGAGATTTCTGTTTGTCTTGACAGATTACTTCTCCAAATGGGTCGATGCAGATTCTTATGCCAACATAAAGGACATCCAAGTCGAGCATTTCGTTTGGAAAAATATCTTATGCCGACATGGAGTTCCATACGAAATTGTCACCGACAATGGCTCACAGTTTATCTTGACGAGGTTTGAAGCTTTCTGCGAAAAATGGAAGATACGACTCAACAAGTCTACGCCATGCTATCCACAAGGGAATGGGCAAGCAGAAGCAGTAAACAAGACTATCCTAGACGGTCTGAAAAAATGCCTTGACGCAAAGAAGGGACGCTGGGCGGATGAACTCGAAGGAGTATTATGGTCACATAGGACAACTCCGCGACGGGCAACCGGTGAAACACCTTTCGCCCTTGTCTACGGTGCATAATGTGTCATTCCAGCAGAGGTCCAATTTCCTGGAGTCCGCCGCAGACTTCTGTCAAGGCAGGAGGGATTGAATCACCTCATGCTACTCGATGAGTTGGACTTGGTCAACGAACGAAGAGATCAGGCGCTGGTTCGGATTCAAAATTACCAACAGGCAGCAGCTAAGTATTACAACACCGACGTCAGAAGTCGCAAGTTCAACGAAGGTGATCTGGTCCTACGCAAAGTCTTTCAGAACACAGCCGAAATAAACGCTGGCAAACTAGGAGCAAACTGGGAAGGACCCTACAAAATCACCAACACAGTCAGACCATGAGTGTACGAGCTCGCAAACATGTCTGACGCTCCGATACCAAGATCTTGGAATGCAATGCACCTAAAGAGGTATTATCACTAAGACACTTGGCTCGGCAAGAGGAAGAAGTGATGAGCCAACGTTTGGCTAGGCATGAAGAAGTAGGCGACAAGCTAACGTTTGGCTAGGCATGAAGAAATAGCCGACGAGCCAACGTTTGGCTAGACATGAAGAAATAGGCGACGAGCCAACGTTTGGCTAGGCATAAAGAAATATGCGACGAGCCAACGTTTGGCTAGGCATGAAGAAGTAGGCGACGAGCCCACATTTGGCTAGACATCAAGGAAGAGAGGCGACGAGCCAAACTCTCTGGCTCGGCATCAACCAACGATCCAACATGTTGGTAAACCAACAAACGGTGACGAGCCAACATGTTGGCGAACCAACAACCAGTGACGAGCCAACATGTGGGTGAACCAACATACGGTGACATGCCAACGTGTTTGGTGGCGCGCCAAAATGTCATCGACAATCCAAACAGGTGATGGGCTAAACATGTATCTAGACGAGGCAAAGAGATGACGAGCTGGATCTTCAGCGATCCAGCAAAGCAGCAAGCCCAATATCTTGTTTGGCCGAGGAGACAAGCCGCAAAAGGCTGGCGGGCTCAGTTAGCAAGTCAAAGTAAGAAGTCCACACCTAAACAGACTTAGACAAGCCAGAGAGGAAATGAAAATCCCGAAGAATAAGAAGTTTTCCTTTTTCGTTTAGTAAAAGGCCTAGCCGACTTATTCGTATATAAATAGACAATGTACCTCTTTGAAAAGGGGATCCAAAAATTGACCTAGCAAAATAGCTTTCTGTTATTCTTTACGAAAGCTTTCAAAACAGCTGAGATAATAAAAATCATCTTTGGATCTTTGTTCTTGGTTTCTTTTCATAGAAGTTTGTCGAATCCCTGAATCTCTTTACAAGTTTTGGTTGTGCGAGTTTCGACTCCCACAGCTATCATAAGCTCTTTTAACATAGCCAAAATAGTGAAATCAACACATAGTATACCTTAACAACATAACTTTAAACAATACACCCACCAACCACCCCCAGTTAACTTACTAAGCTCATTGTCAAGATCAAGGGAACATCTCGAGTTTTGACCCAAAAATTTTAAACATTAAGTTGATGCGTACCATGTTTTACATTTATAACTCTATCCCAACTTCAATAACCCCAAGTATAAAGAATAAAGTGGTAAGTAAAGATCGGATCCAAGAGAAAGAAATTATAAATAACACTACAAAACTTACAGGCAATCTTAGGCCAAGACAATATAAATGATTTTTTGGATTTTTGTAACTAAAACTACTAAAGACTAAGCACATATAGATCAAGGCAAGCAAACAAATTTGATGAAGGCAAACAAACAACAAAATATGGGGAATGAATCTATCAATAACAAGGCATGGATCATGGGCTAGATAATTGATTTGGATAGACTAGTTAATTGATTGAAGATGTTAAATAACAAAATTGGCATATTCTCAAAACAATGTCACACATTTACAATAAGCTAATCCATGAATAGTGATAAAAATAAACATTTGGTTTACCATCTCAATAAGTAAAGAGGCAATACATATAAGTCAATTAAAACCACAAAGATTCATAGAACCACTTATTCATTGGCTATGTCATCTAAGCTCACAAAAAGGTTGGTTCAATCATTTCCACAAATACTTGTTAGGTGTCGAAAGCCTAAGATCTAGACAATGGTTAACTACTTCGATTCTACCATTAAAAACACCCTAAGTAATGAGAAGCATGATGATCTAAACCTAAACATCAAGATATCAAACACCAATCATCCAAATCATCCTAACCCATTCTCCACTATAAAGACTACTCACAATTCTTCATGAAAAAATGAACAAAATAACATAAGGGAAATCATAATAAGAAAAACTATGAAAAATAAAAAAAAAACTTGAAAATATCAAGATCTGGGTTGCATAAAAGTAGATAATCGTCAATATAGAGTGTTTTGATGTTTGACAAAGTAGCTAGATCTAAACTTGTGAAAATTTAGGTTTTTAGGTCTTATTATAATATATTTATAGTGATATGTCTTATCTTTTCACGGTTTTAAACTTTGGGTTTTGACATTTCTTTGTCTCTTTGTCTTGCATTGTTCATATTTCCATCACATTTTGGTTTGTTTACGCATTTTACATTTGTCTTTTCGATCTTTTGATTCTTTATTTAGGTACTTGGAGCATATTTGGGAAATGCACATTATGGAGATCAAGGAGGACCACGAAAAGAAAGAAACAAGACGGAGGAGAGAAGGACCAAGGAAGCAAGACCCATCGGCCGACCCATACAATGACCGACCTATGGCCCGAAGAAAGGAAGAATCCACAGTCCTCATCGGCCGACCAAGCCACCAGTCGGCCACCACTGTCCAAAATGAGAAGACTCAATCATCCGGCCGATGACCCTTCAATCATATAAGGCCACTTCACTCCAAGCCCACATACAGATGCCCATTCCAATCAAGCCTAATAAGAAGTTTACCCTAGTTTCTCCTTTCATTCCCCTATAAATATCATGTTAAGGAGACTAAGAATTACAAGTTTTCCATATTTTTTTTATCTTTTGATCAATAAAGAGACTATTGGGTTCTCATGTAAATCGAATTAGATTATGGAATGCATTTCAATTAAGTATTTATACAAGTTCTTGACTTTATTAAAATTTACATTTATGGCTTTACTTTATGTCTTTAATTATGTTTTCTCGTTCTTTTGATTTTGTTCTACCATGTTCATGAGTGAGTAGATCTTACTTGTTATGGCTATATTAGGAAGATGTTGATATTTATTGGTTTATTCATGAAAAGAAAGGCTATATCTAATTAGCTCATCACTTATAGATAACATAATGCTAAATGAGACTTGATCACCTTGATATAGATCCTAAACTTTCCCTCATCTAATAAGTATTGTGGAGATACTTGAAAAACTCTTTTGTGACCTTGTGTCACATAGCTACCAGACAAGTAGTTATATGAATCATTGTGGCTTTAATGGACTTGGTTTTAAAAATAGCTTAACAATTGGAATGAAATACCAAAAGTTGATCTTGAATTTTGTTAAGCTTACGAGCTTTTACCAAGAACCATGGACTAGTCCATTGTCATGAGAGGAGCATTCATGTGAATCTAGCCTAAGAAAATCAACCATAAGCATCTCGTCTTTCTTTTCCTAACCCATGAACCACATTTTCTCATCATTGTCAAAACAAATCTTCAAAAACCATCTCATCATTGTCCATTTTATTGTCTTTTTGACTTGCAAGTCTTTCCTATAAGTTCGATCCCTACTTACCATTACGTATACCTTGCACTTGGGGTATGATTAGTTGTGATAAAGTTTATAAATTTAAAACTTGTTACATTTGATATATCATGGTTTTTACCGGTTTTCAACCATGATATCCGTTGTTTTATCGACTCGTTTCTATGTTTTAGAGTCTTTTCAGGACCGGAATACGTTTGGATAGAATCTAAGAGATGAGGAGAAAGGATTAGAGCAAAGGATCAGAAAATAGGTCAGATCGATCGATCTACACATGGATCAATCGATCCAACCTCAAGCCATTCCACCGTAAGCTTTTCGATCGACCATTGAAGGCCAGATCGATCGTTCTAGACTGGATCGATCGATCCAGAAGCCTGTAACATCTCAGATCGAACAGATAAAGAGGAGATCGGCCGTTCCATGCTCAGATCCATCGATCCACACTTGGATCGATCGATCCAGACCCAATCCGACCAGAAAAAGGAAATTTCAGATTTCCTTATTTTACTGGGTTTTGCCTTTTATTTTAGATTAGACCTATATAATCTAGTTTTTAGCCATTGTTTAGGCAACACTTTATTTTATATTCAGACTTTTGGCTTTTGGAGTTTTTAAGCTTTTTGGGAGAAGATCTCTGAACCCTATTGACAATTTGGAGAAGATTTCTAAACCCTCTTATTTATTTATTGATTTCATCATATCTTTCATTATTTTTCTTCTGCTTTGATTTATATCATGTCTGAGTAGTTTTTCAATTGGGTTTTAGTGTCTCAAAGGGATTTAATTGATTAAGATGTTGATTTAGGGTTGATAACTTGGTTTCTTCATCTAGGTTGTTCTTATTGCTGAAACTTGATTAGCTACCTAGTTTTTGATCTTAGGTCGTTTAACACATCAAAAGTGTTTGTTTAAAAGCCTGAAAGAACCTATATAAGCAAAGCATCCCTAGCCAACGAAAGCTGCTGTTAGGGTGTTTTGTGAACATATCGAACCTGAACTTAATGCATGTTTAACCTCTTGAATTCAAACGACAGTTTAGAATCTTAGGTTGTTAGAAACAGTAATTGATATTACGACAGTAGGTCAATTTGATTTCGTGATTCGAGTTCTAGAACGATTCTTAATGTTTTCCATGGTTATTTGTCTATTTCTACATTCATGAATCCCTGCGAATTCCATGATGCCCAATGTTTTAAATTCATAGTTTACTTCGATTTTCTTAATATTTTCTTTGCATCAAAACAAACAAACCATATTTTTGTCTTAGCTTAGTTTCATTCTTTAAGGATTCGTAGTGTGACACTCGTGGATTCGATCCCTGAAATACTACTTCGTTTGTTGTGCACTTGCAGTTATATTTTTAGGATTAAAACTCTAAAAATATTAAGCGGTTCAAGCGTAATCAATGGAAGAAGACGAAAACAGAACCTTCGCAGAGTACTTCATCCACAAAGAAGAAAATGAAGCAGAAGACTCCATCTACAAATAAGCAAAAGAAGCAGAGGACTCCATCCACAAAGAAGAAAACGAAGCAAAGTATTCCATTCACCGATAATATTTCACCCACTACTCAATCCCCAAAGATGACAAAGAAACAATCTCGTAATCCTCCAACTACTCAAATACCAGAGAAGAAAACTAAACTTTCGCAGAGTACTCCACCCCCAAAGATGAAAAATAGTCTTTTCCAGAGTAGCCCAACACAAACGAAAAGATTGAACATGTGTTCAAAATACCATAAAGCAGGACATCATTTATCTACGTGCTCATTTTCTTGATTTGTGATTGATTTGTAACTATGGCATCACTATGTTGTAACTCTGCAAAGATAGACAAATCTCCGGTTAAAACTTTATTTAAACAAATCTCGGTTTATAACTTTTTTTAATCTGTGTAGTCTCTACTTATGTGGTATTTAACTTGTCATTATATTTTGGTGCACCATTGTATTATCTTAGTCTTTAGTCTGGCGTTAGTATCATAAAATAGTCAACAATTAGTACCGCAGAGTCTATGTCTAGTCTGTCTCAATCTGCCTGTAATCAGTCTTTAATCTGCCATTAATATGTCAAGAAGGCTTTATTTAATCTGCATTATCACTGCTTTATATCTGTGACTTCTCTACTTAAACTCTGCAGGAATTTCCCCTTATGCTGTTATTGTACTCTACTATAGATGTTTGCTTGTATTTCCATGTTAAAAATATAAATGCTAATATTCAGCATCCGACAGCAGAGGATGAGCGGACTCTAATTTTAATATGTGCATTCTTTGCTTGTACTCAGCGGAGACTGAGCCTTCTCTGCTTAGATTCCTCTGCTAGGGGCTTAATATATCAACTATTAAGAGTATAAATAGAGAAGGCACAGTCTCTATTGATGGTCTGCATTCAACAGTAGAGGATCAGGCTCTGATTGTAGTATGCACTTTCTTTGCTTGTACTCAGCCGAGACTGTGCTTTCTCTAAAAAAAATCAGCTCTTAAGAGTACAACCCGAGAAGGTGCAGTCTCTGCTAATATTCTGCATCCGACAGCAGATGATGAGCAGACTCTGATTGTAATATGCACTTTCTTTGCTTATACTCAGCGGAGACTGAGCCTTCTCTGTTTAGATCTATTTACTAAGGGCTAAATAAATCAGCTATTAGGAGTATAAATAGAGAAAGCGCAGTCTCTGTTGATGGTCTGCATTTGACAGCAGAGGATGAGTGGGCTCTGATTGTAGTATGTGCCTTCTTTGCTGGGCCCCATATAGTTTTTAATCAATTTTTGCACGTGTTAAAATTGAATAAAGAGTTGCCCTTAAAAAATCGTTGTTTAATAGCTTCGCTTAAGTAGAAATTTGGTATCAAAAGTTGTTTAATAACTTAGTTTGGACAAGGGTCTTATGTGTTAGTGGCTAGATTTTGGTTCCATTGCATTATATGATGTTTAAGTGTCTAATGATATTTAATATAGAACTGTTTCTTTGAACTCTATAATGTTATTTGGATTTAGATTGGGTTTTTTTTAATTATTTTTATTATGTTAATTGATTATGACTTATGCGTTTTCTCTGCATATACTGTATTAGATATTGCAGATGTGGTTATTTTGAAGTAGATTACAGGCATATTTTTAAGTAGATCATGGACAGATTTGGAAGCGGAGCATGAGCATATTTGATAACTAAAAGAAAAATATACCATAATAACAGTTTCTTTTAATAGAGTTCACTTGAAACATTGGGAACTTAAAAGAAATTACAAAATTAAAAAAAAAATTAAAAAAGCATTGGATATTCTACGAAGACTCCAGGGAACGGTCGTGCTTCCTCCCCCTCGAACTTCCAGGAACATCGCTAACCAACATCGGCCGATCCAAGGGTGTCGCTCAAAGCCATTTCCATAACCCTAGCGTCAGCCACTGCATGCTCAACATTTCGAAGACGAGTCCCCAACCCTAGCGTCAGATATATATTGTCATACGTTATATGTGTTCCCAAATATTCTCCCACTATGGGCACATAAGCATACGCCCATACCTGTAGAACTTGCACAAATCCCTTCAATACATAAGAGTCTTGGAATATCTTCTCTTTAGTTGCAGTCTTAACCTGCTCAATAAGACCTTTGCAAGCAACCCTCCCCCAGGGAAACTTGACATATCGTCGGTTGAACAATGAAACACATGATAACAAAAAAAATCGATTTTTTAATACAATTTGTAATAAACTATAAGAAATAGTGTATAAAAGAAGTGTAGTATATAACAAGAACAAATATGCAAAAAAAAACTGTAAAAACGAATTCTCCCAAAGTCTAATATCAATATGCCTTCGGTTTGCCTTTGGTGATATGCATTCAGTCTGCGATACCCTAACCACCCTATTTTTTATTGAGTTGTTTGAGATTGGTTATCTCGTTCCGGTTTATACCGGTTAATGCACTACTGGTGATGGTGCTTAAAAAATGAATTCTCCCAAATTTTGATATCAATCTGCCTTCGGTCTATCTTTAGTGATATGCATTTAGTCTGTGATACCCTAGCCACTCTTTTCCAATTGAGTTGGTTGAGATGATTTATCTTGTTCCGGTTTATATCGGCCAATGCACTACTTGTGATGGCGCTTAAATATGTCGAAAAAGGAAAAATTATCACAAAGCCTAAAGCACAAATTCCACACATCGTCAGGGCAACTGTGATTGTAACACCCCCGATCATTGATTAACCGGAAATTCTACAAATGCGTGCTAAGTCGTTCGTTCCGAGGTTCCAAAAACACATTTGGGAACCTTAGACCAAACGTCCAAGCACACATTTCCTACCGAACAAAACTCAAGTTTTTCAACCCGAGTTATGTCAAGTATTTAGTTCGTCCGGACTAGGACTAGCATCACATGAAACCCAAGTTTAAGGAACACATTTTTATACATAATAATACTTAGATTCTCAAACGTGACACAAAAGCATATATCTACATGCCGGCAGTGACTCTAGTACTCAAAACGTTACATACATATTAAACATTAGTCATTTACAAAAGGCAAGATAAACTACAACTGGTTTCCTAGTGTTCCTCGTGCACACCCGTATGGTTTACCCGCTAATTGTCACCTGCAAAACAAATAGAGTCATAAGCAACTAATTTGCTTAGTGAGTCAGGGCTCTCATAACATACATATAATATCCCAACCAAACCCAAAATAACAATCACACGAAACTATGCACAACATAAGCAGCGGAAACAGAATTATGCATATTTCAATTAATGAGTTTTAATCTTTAAGTTTTCATTAAGGCCTTTCGCGATTGACTACTTCCCATCACGTCACACCAGAAGGCATCAAACTGATGAACCTTCAACCTTCCAATGGCCTTAGATGTATAAGGAACCGCACCGAAAATTTTGCATAGTCATGCAGTACACGGCCCTAGACTGCAATCCCGTCTCTCCGTGTCTTTGTGTACTTAGTCCAGTACACATTAGTACTAGCTAAGCCACGGCCTCAAGGGAAGAGTCTTACCGTGTTTATCACAAGTTTATATTGTTTACAGGAAAATTAAGCTGCAAGAAAACTTATAAACATACCGCACAATTTCAGTCTTATATGTATTGCACAAGTTAGTGCTTTTAAGCAATCTAACAAGTGTAATAATTTAAACTTCCAAGAACCTCACATGCTTAATAATTAAAACAAGCATCAAGCCTCACCGAGTTATTAAGTTTACGAGAGTACTTAAAACTACAGGTAACCTTAAATATGCAAGACACATTTCAAGACATAGATATTTCATAAGTTAGATAAATATACTTATGCGATATATTTATCAAACAAGTGCAATCAACCAAGCGTATAACCACTCAACAAAAACGCATCACTTGTAGAAACATAGCAAATATCAAGCATCACTACACAATCATCACGCAATCATGCACACTCATACTTGCTTTGTAATAAAACAACACGCATACACCAAGACTCACCTTAGGTTACTCGAACGGCTAGGATTTTATCCCGAGATCCTACCCGTGGTTTAGCTTTGGAATCAGACTTAGAATCTGTGAATACATCCTAAGCTTGTTACCATAGAAACACAACGTGAACCTCATGTAACTTAGCTGAATCACAGTTCATGGATCTTACCTAGACTCGAATTAGGGTTTCTCGATCGATTCACGGACTAACGAAGCTTCCTTTGAATCAGACAGAGTTTGTGTTGTAAGTCTTGATATTTCCAACCACCAAATCAAGAAAGTAAGGTTAGATTCGAGATCAGAAGGCAAAATCGAGTCGGGTAGGTAAGTTTGGGTCAAACGGCTTACCCGCAAAAATTCCCGACGAACCACGGTTCCTGGTTCACGGTCGCGGTTCACAAACGGATTTGGGCAGAGCTTTGCTATGATTTTGGATACGAAATTGGGAGCAGCTTGGTGATATTTATAGGAAAATTCTTCTCCATCTGCTTCCGAGATGTGTCGTGCTTAGCCATGACTCATCGCGCACGGTCGCGACACCTCGTGCTTACGGATTTGTCGTGCTTACTGATTTGTCGTGCTTAATGATTTGTCGTGCTTACTGATTTGTCATGTTTACTGATTTGTCATGCTTACTGATTTGTCGTGCTTACTGCTTACTGATTTGTCTTGCTTATGGACACCTCGTGCTTACACTAATTCCGTAGACGATTAACCGATAAAAATCCAAAACAGGCCAACTATCTATCCGTTCAACTCAAAATAATTTCCCAAGTTCCAAACTCAACACCCACAACCTATTTATCTTTCTTAAACCCTTATGGCACGTTCATAAGGTTGTCAACCTGCTTCGACCCTAACATATCCGTCTCGGCCCCTTTAGATACCATTGATGTACCGCATTGACAGAAATTAAATTTCTTCAGCCCAAACTAAAGACCTTCGACCCAATTAGCTTCTTTAGCTTACTTTTGCATTTACTTAACGTGCCAAATCTGATTTGACTCTCTTTTACAAGAGTCGACCATTTTGACCCATGATATGTCCCTACGGTCCGTCCGGCTATCTTTCTCGAACAATAATCTGATTCGTATGACCCAACTAAGATTTTCTTTGATCAATTGTCCTTTTAAGGTCTCTTATAACTTTCCCAATTCCACTTGACTTGTTTTGGAAACTTTGAATCCATCCTAACTTGGCCTAGCCATATCAACTGTCCTTACGAGTGGAAATTGAAATTCACTCGACCCAACTTTCTTTTGTTTTGATCCAAAGACTTATCTTAACCTTCTCTTGAGAATTCTAAGGGAATTTCTCTTGACTTCTTAAGCCCTTATCAGGGTCATTAGTGACCCTCTCTGTGTGATCATGAGTTCGATGGATCAGAGCAACACTAAATTCTCTGCATCCGTCGAAGGGTATGTTGTCTAGAGTTTAAAATCGAAAACTAAATTGTGAGGCCCAAATTATATTACGGGAAAAAAAAAATTAAGATAGAGTTTAAAAAGTCAGCGCCTCATTTTGTCGTACAGTTAAGAAAACGCCGCCTTTTTTAGTCAAAACTCTTCCAAAGCGCTGCTTTATATCTTCCGTCAGTCTGCAAAACCCTAAATCACTTAAAGCAAATAAAAATTACGATTAACATTTGTTTAGACGTCATAACTCCAAAATCATCTTAAATCTTAGCGTTTAAAAGCTTATTCACCTTTAAAAAAATGGAAGAAAAACAATAATCATGGTTTATAAAGGAATACAATACCAAGGGAATACTTGACATATTGTCCGTGTTGAACAAAAAAACACATGATAACGATTTTTTCATTTTTTTATATTAAATTCGTATTAAACTGTACAAAATAATGTATAAAAGAAGTGGTAGTAAATAAACAAGAACAAAATTAAGGGAAAAACTGTAAAAATGAATTCTTCCAAAGTCTGATACCAGTCTGCCTTTGGTCTACCGTTAGATGGTTTGTGAAACCCAAAATGTAAAAAGAATATTGCCAAATTTTTGCATAGTACAAGCAGAATCTTCGCGAGTAAAAGCAGAGACTGTGTCTACTCTTTTCTATCTCTACTTGTACTCTGCGTAATTTACATTTACTTACGTTGCAAATGTTAACCTGCAGACATTATGCTACCGCTCCGTGTTAACTCTGCTGGTTCTTAAGGGTAGCGCTGGCATTTTCAAAAAAATGTACCATTTTTACAATTTTTCTTACGAAGGTACCGTTTTGTATTATTTTTCATTTTTGTACCATTCTGGACAATTTCTTCTAAAACAAAAAAAAAGCCACAGTAGTTACTTAAATTACACGAAAAAAAATACACAGTTTATTTATGGTTTCACCTCCACGTTTTTTAATTTTTGCTGCCTATTTTTGCTTATATTTAGATATCTAAAGAAGAATATAACACATTTAAATAAATAAAAACTTATTAATGTACTATTTTTTTAATTTTGAGAATTAAAAAACGGTTAGCTAAACACCTGAAAACAAATTGTGATTGATCTAATAAAAGAAAGAAGACCAAAAATAGAGATGAAATGATGTTGTTTGACTCGTTGAGCAGAGAGGATGATACGGAATACCACCAACTTTGAATCCATTTCCTTTCCCACATATGGCTATGTATGCATCCCTGCAAATTAAACACAATAAACCTTTCAATCAATTCAAGTTTTGATACGAGTTGCAGAAAATGGCGACACCTGAGGAAAATGGTATGGACGCTTCCATAATATGTTATGCACCAAGCATGATCACCACCAATGGAGTTTGGCAAGGCGATAATCCTCTCGATTTCTCTCTCCCTCTCTTTGTTCTTCAGCTTACCTTGGTCGTTGTCGTCACTCGTTTTTTCGTCTTTGTCCTCAAGCCCTTTCGCCAACCTCGTGTTATCTCTGAGATCCTTGTGAGCAAGCATAGATTCTGTTTTTTTCCTCCGTGTTGGAATTTTCCACAACGTTGATATATAAAGGATATGAATCTGTTTACCCAGTGTCAATTGGTTTTGAGTTGGAAGTCCGTGATTTCTCATAAGATTATCCTAAAACATGTCATTGATCTTAATTTACAGGGAGGAATCGTGCTCGGCCCATCGGTGCTTGGGCGCTACGCAAAATTCGCAAACACCATATTCCCTCAGAGAAGTGTCATGGTACTTGAAACAATGGCTAATGTTGGTTTACTTTACTTCCTTTTCTTGGTGGGTGTGGAGATGGACATTATGGTGGTACGCAAAACAGGGAAGCGAGCTCTAACCATAGCTATTGGTGGTATGGTCTTACCATTCCTCATTGGTGCTGCCTTCTCTTTCTCTATGCACAGATCCGAAGACCATTTGGGGCAAGGCACCTACATACTCTTCCTCGGTGTAGCCCTCTCTGTTACCGCATTCCCGGTCCTTGCAAGGATTCTTGCTGAGCTCAAGCTCATCAATACCGAAATTGGTCGGGTATCCATGTCTGCAGCCTTGGTCAACGACATGTTTGCTTGGATTCTCCTGGCCTTAGCCATCGCACTGGCCGAGAGTGACAAAACTTCATTTGCCTCCCTTTGGGTCATGATCTCTAGTGCAGCTTTCATCGCCATATGCGTCTTTGTTGTGAGACCAGGCATCTCTTGGATTATACGGAAAACCCCTGAAGGAGAGAACTTCAGTGAGTTCTATATATGTCTCATCTTGACAGGAGTCATGATCTCGGGTTTCATTACTGATGCAATCGGAACACATTCAGTCTTTGGAGCTTTTGTGTTTGGTCTTGTGATTCCCAATGGACCTCTTGGTCTTACCCTCATCGAGAAACTTGAAGACTTTGTCTCTGGACTTCTCCTACCTCTCTTCTTTGCCATAAGTGGTCTTAAGACTAATATAGCTGCCATCCAAGGCCCTGCCACTTGGTTAACTCTGATGCTCGTTATCTTCCTCGCATGTGCTGGCAAAGTCATCGGTACTGTTATTGTTGCGTTTTTCCATGGAATGCCGGTTCGTGAAGGAATCACTCTTGGTTTGCTACTAAACACCAAAGGTCTTATTGAAATGATAGTCCTCAATGTTGGCAAAGACCAAAAGGTTTTAGATGATGAGACATTTGCTACAATGGTACTTGTAGCCTTGGTTATGACTGGAGTCATTACCCCTATTGTAACTGTTCTTTACAGACCAGTAAAACGTTCTGTTTCGTACAAGAGACGGACAATCCAACAGACCAAGCCAGACAGCGAGCTTCGAGTACTGGTATGCATCCACACACCGCGTAATGTTCCTACGATAATCAACCTTCTTGAAGCTTCGCATCCCACAAAGAGATCTCCCATATGCATCTACGTTCTCCATCTTGTTGAGCTCACGGGTCGAGCATCCGCAATGCTGATTGTGCACAACACTCGGAAGTCAGGACGACCAGCACTTAACAGAACTCAAGCTCAATCAGATCACATCATTAATGCCTTTGAGAATTATGAACAGCATGCTGCCTTTGTCGCTGTTCAACCATTGACAGCTATTTCACCTTACTCGACAATGCACGAAGATGTTTGTAGCCTAGCAGAGGACAAACGTGTCTCCTTCATAATCATACCATTTCACAAACAACAAACGGTGGATGGAGGAATGGAAGCCACCAACCCAGCGTACCGTTTAGTCAACCAAAACCTACTCGAAAACTCGCCTTGCTCCGTTGGGATACTCGTAGACAGAGGACTCAATGGGGCCACAAGACTGACCTCAAACACTATTTCTCTCCAAGTTGTTGTTTTGTTTTTCGGTGGTCCAGACGACAGAGAAGCCTTGTCCTATGCCTGGAGAATGGTTGAACATCCAGGCATCAGTTTAACAGTGTTGCGTTTCATTCCTGAAGACGATGAAATAGAAGCAGCTTCCACACGGGCAACAAATGAAAGTGACCAAAAGGTACCAAAAATGGTGAACGTGGACCAGAAAAAGCAGAGACAGCTTGATGATGAGTACATCAATGCCTTTAGGGCAGCAAATGCTGATTATGAGTCGATTGTGTACATAGAAAAAGTGGTGAGCAATGGGGAGGAGACGGTTGCAGCAGTGAGATCAATGGACAGTTCTCATGATCTGTTTATTGTTGGAAGAGGAGAAGGAATGTCTTCTCCTCTCACTGCGGGTTTAACCGATTGGAGTGAGTGTCCTGAGCTCGGCGCAATCGGGGATTTGCTTGCCTCATCAGACTTTGCAGCCACTGTCTCGGTCCTAGTGGTACAGCAATATGTTGGGTCATGGTCACAAGAAGACGAGATGGATTTGCCTGAGAGTCCAGTAAACTCACATGAACAACCAAAGGCCACTTATGTTTTAGAGAATCCACGTTAGGCAACATTTAAGATTTTGTCTATTCTTGTTAATGTGTAAAACTACCTTCCCTTTTTTGTTTTTATATCTTCTTTTACAAATGTATTTTTAGCAATTTATAAGTTGGCTGACACCCTGATTTGGGTGTTTACCAAAACCGATTGAATTGACACTAATCTGTTTTAGATATCTTCCATGTAATGATTGTATGTCCAAGTGACAAGCACAATATATCCTTGTTGTTAGAGCTTGAGTGAGTTTATTATGGACCTAGTGGTTTTTGTGCTAATGCCTACGCAAATTAATTTTTTTTGGACTTTCTACTGAATAATTTTTTTTGGGATGTAAATAGTATCGACTGAATCTGGTTGAATTGTGGAATCTGACTGAATTTGTGGTGATTTTTTGTAGAATATAGCGGAATAATTTACAAGTTAAATGGTAACGGCTGAATCTCGCTGAATCTAGCTGATTTTATTGTTAAAGTAATTAAAAAAACTTATGAAAAATTTAGTTAAATTTTTTTTATCAACAAGATTAGTTAAATAAATAATAAAATATTAAAGTTTACATTTGATATATTTAATAATTTTGTTAACATAATAAAATAACAAACAAAAATTGTAACTAATAGAAAATTAAGAATGGATTTTAGAAGAATTTTGAAATAATATATTTAATGTATTAACTAATGTCAATTTATTAACTAATGTATCATAGAAAATGTGTTTATAAAATAAACTAAAAAAAAAAAATTGTTGAATTCCTTCCACTTCCTCTGAATTCTTCTAAATTCCTCCTAGTTCCTCCAAAACACAAATGGTATTAAATGAATTTTTTCTTTTAAAATTCCTCTCAATTCCTCCATATTCCTCAATTCTTTTATCACTATTTAGAACAAAGATTTTTTTTTTTTTTAAAATGTTGGCATGGCCCTTCGCTTTGGCCCCTACCCTCCACCCCCTTGATTAATGCCGGCAGATAAATAAATTAGGACAGCATGACTAAGAGATACATCTCGGTGAAAATCACTACACTACAAATAGAATCTATTAAAAAAATTATCTTGATACACAAAATAGTTGGTTGAATCGCTTTGTATAGTAAGCAAGATGGAACTTAGGTCTCGAATGGGAGTGTGACTTAAGTTTGACTATGATTTGAGTGAGGGAGCGATGCAGTCTCGCAGCGATGAAATAATTCAAATATAGGAGAGGTAACACGACTCGGGAATGACGAGATTACCTTATATTCTTGCCTGGCAAAGCGAATTTGAAAGATTAATTACTGAAATAAATATTAATTATATTATTATTTTTAACGCTGACAGATTATATTAAACATGAAAAAAACCACGGAAAAATACAAGAGTATGGGACAACAATAACGAGGATGAACCGAGAACTAGGCAAATTATCCTAACAAGCATACCTCTAAAACAACACTGAACAAGGCCAGAACCGAACCACGATATCTCCTATAGCGAATAAGATCTACATCTCTAATCAACATATTCCTAGGTTTCAAACTAAGGCAAGAAAGAATACAATAGTATCTCGAACTTCCAAAGACGGTGGAAGTAAAAACAACAGTTAACAACACCTAGATAGAAGCCTAAACGGAAGGGCAGATCCCAAACTGATCTGAATAGTAGAGACAAGGAACCAATACCAACTTCCCCGGCTGAAGCTTCACCCGAAGACGAGGAGCGACAGAAACAAAGCCGGAAAGTAAACAAACGCCCTTCAACGAGGAAATGAACCCTACACAATAAGACAAAGAAACCCAGAACCAGTACCAACCCCGAAATTGACCCACCAATGACCAGAGCCAAAGGTGAAACGGTCCCAAACCCGAAAAGCTGTCAAAGAACAGCCAAAGCTCGCCATGGGAAGGTCACAGGTAGCCAAAGGGAGAGGATAAGGCAGAAGAACTCATACCACTGGAGGTCCGAACGCCAGGAGAAGGATGACAAACGAAACGTCGCTGCATCACCAAAGGAGAAGGGAGGCGAGGAAACTGAAAAACCAAACCGAAGAGGGTCTCGTCCACATAAGGCCTCACCGGAGGCCAAGCAACCACCTCATAACCCAGAACAAGAGAACCACAGCTACAGATCTCGCATAAAGAGGCAAACATGGCCCAAGGAAAGAGAACCAAACCGGTAAAGCCAGGGACCATCGAAGAAACTTCAGCCTCGAATCTCTGCAGTCCTCGAACGGAAACAAACACAGGCTGACGAAACAAGCGAGGACCACTACCGGAAAGAGCCCAGACCACAGGAACGCAGATCTACCAGAGACGAGCCAACCCCAAACCGAACTAGAATCAACGCTCAAAGGAGGAGAACTACACCGCGATACTTACCAGAAGCAGAGGAGAGGGGGGCGTCATAATCTGAGGCAAGCATACAGAAGAGAGACATCGATGAGGAGAGGAGAAGGCCAAAACCTCCAACAGAGGCCCGTCCTCAAAAGCCTCAACGGAGAAAAAACCACCACCCTAGACACCATGGCACCAGCAACAGACCACTCGCACACAGACCAAACCTTTGACAACCAGATCTGCTCCCAAAATACACAGAAATGCAAAAATAAAGAGAAACCGATGAAAGAGAAGGAAGAGGGGGCCCTCTCACAGTGTCGGAAAAAAAATCCGGCCACCGGAGAGGGAGATCGGAGAGCACAAATTTATTTGCTTCATAATTTTTTTTTAGTTCGACTAGTGTTTTATGCGCCAAAATCGTAATTCAATAATTTCGAGCTAAAAACATTGTTCCACATTTTTTCGCCAAAACCATGAATTCACATATTTCTGCCAAAAATAAGCGATGTTTCGAATTCCGATCAAATCGTGATTTCACAGTTTCTTATAAAAAAAAAATGTTTCCAAAATTTCCTACCAGAAATGTGATTTCGCGCCCAACACAAAAAACCAATTCCGTAATTTTTCGTCGAAAAAACGATTCCACAATTTCTTTAAAAACTTGATTTCAAAAAAATTTGCTAAAATTTCATGATTTTTCACCAGTTCCAAAATTTCCGTCAAAAAATGATATGCGTGAAATTACATAATAGCGTTTTTGTTAATATATTATGGAATCGTGTTTTTGGCGGAAAATTGTGGAATTACATTTTCGACAAAAATTATGAAATCGAGATTTGACAAAAAAAAAAAATATATATATATATATATATATATATATGGAATAAGGTTTGTGGTGGATAATTGCAAAATCGTGTTTTTTTATAAAAAAAAAAAAAAATGTAGATCACTTTTTTGACGAGAATTTATAAATAATATTTTTTTAGGAATCTGATGAATAGTGATTTTGACTGGAAATAGTGTTAGTGAAATTTTATTTAGTTAATTAAATATAAAGTAATTAGTAAATATAAATGAGGAAAAAATTGTAGAAAAATAAACATAATCACACCATAATCATACCTTTCTATTTCTAGTGTGATTTGAATAATGTACAATTTGTTAAAAACTAATCGCATCATAATATTTTTGAATCGGATAGTTGTCAGATGACTTTACTCTTTGTTGATAGACTATGATTAAGGTCAATACAAAACCAATCTATAAAAAGGTTGTAGTTATTTCTTTGCAAAATTTTGCAGGGGGAGACTGTTGCAATTATTTACATGCAAAATTGTTGCAATGGATTCCGTTGCAAAGGTTCGTCTCAAAATTTGGTTGCAATCAAATGCAAAAATGCAGATTTCTTATGGCGACACTTAAGTTTAGGGATTTAAATACTTAACAGGCTGACATGCAGTACCTTATACATAGTATTTGTATTAATTGAGAGGAGACTGAAGTATCAAGTATGAGTTAGACATATATAACCGAAGTACGCGCATATAATTAAAAAGTAGGAAAATAGAAATCCGGATGAATATTTGAAAATGAAACAATATATAGCCCTAATAATATAAATCCTTAAATTATAAGTATATATGAGATAATCACCTAATGAGAAATTAACCCAACCCCAAGAAAATCAATGAAAGTAATATTATTGATGTGATTCTCACCCCTACCATCAGCAAGATTGCTAGTTAGTCCACCTTGGAATGAACTCTTATCCAAAGTCTGATGAAATGAGTGATTTTTATCGAAACCCACTAAGCTTGTGTTGCCAAAATGACTTCCATGGCGATCATTGGAGACGGATGAAGAAGATCCAAAATGAGCGCTTCCGGGTGCCAAAACACCAAGACCGGGACTATAATGAGTACCCCAAGGGAAGGAGTCTTGCGTATGCGATGTCCGGTAATGCAAGTTGTTGAGGCTTGGAAGAGCATACTCAGTGTTGGTAACATGTCGTTCACGTTTGCGTCTAGCCATGATAACATGAAAATGGTTCTTGACCGCGTTATCGGTTCTCCCGGGAAACTTCCTGGCGATAGAAGCCCATCGGTTCCCATGGATCGCATGGACTTTTAATAGCCTCTCCTCTTCTTCCTCCGTAAAGGGTCTCTTGTTGATGTTTGGATCTAATTGGTTGTACCACCTCAATCTACAACTTTTCCCTAAATTCAACAACAGATCAAATCCTAGTTAGGTCTTCTTGATATATCAAAAGGAAACAAAAAAAAGAGTATCTTGATGGATCTATTAATATTACCGGATCGTCCCTCGAAATGTTCGGCAATGAAATTCCAGTTCTTGGGACGGTATTGTTTAACAAGTTTCCGGAGCTTTTCGTCTTCTGCAAGCTTCCAGTGACCCCTCTGATAACTCTTGTTATTCTTACAACTGTTGCTTCCTCCCGAGACTTCCATAGAAGCTAAGCTTTCTCAATCTCTGTCTCTATCTCATCTTACCTATAACCGAAAAAGATGGATTTATTGTAGTTGGAGATATTGGTATCAAGAAAAGGGGAAGAACATAGTTAGTCTATGAGCGAATGATAAAAGGATGAAAATTAAGACGAAGAAGACAACCCTCTTTTAGGGTTATGGATGAGAAGTCACTTTTCCAAGCTCTCTCTCTCTCTCTCTCGGTATATATAGGCCATCGTTTATATTGATGACTCCTTTGTTTTTAACATTATTTACATGTTATTATTTTAAATTACGCTTCTAATTTAATTTATAACTACATAGATACACGTGGATAGAAGAATGGTACAAATGTTTATGGGACACTTTAAGAAAATAAGGTATATTTTGTATACTTAAATGTGTAAGTATATGATGAGAGAGATAACATGTTTAATTGCATTTGTTATTTTATCGGTGTTTTCATTAATATTTTTTTAAATGATGAATGATGAATGATTCATAAAATAATACTAACGTTTATCATTTGAAGCTGATACGGTAATAACGCTAATATAAACTATTATGCTACAAATCCTTGTAATTAAATAAAAATTTTTAAAATTTACTAAAACTTTATTTACATCAAATAAAGTTGTGACATTTGTGATTCTGAAATTGAAAATGAACATTTATGTACATATGCAAGAGTATAAAAAATGACCAACTAATTAATATTGCAAAAAAATTAGGTTTGGTTAATCAGTTTTGTGTTTCATAGAACCGATTAGTCAAAATCGAACAGAGTGTTCACTAATTTTATTATTAGTCTTTCCATCAGTCAGCTATTCGGCTGATATGATAACATAAAAAGAGCTATTGCTAGTTTCTTGTCGGGATCAATTTCTACCCCATCGAAATTGACCACCGAAAATAGTTAAGTAAAGATTTTGGACCTAGCCAAATTCGGTGGAAATATGTTAGCGGCGCACCAAAATAACGGCGACGAGCCAAACATTTTGGCGACGAGCCAAAACACCTAGTGGCGCACCAAAATAACGGCAACGAGCCAAAACACTTGGTGGCACGCCAAGATAACGGTGACGAACCAAAATAACGGCGACGAGCCAAAGTATGGGCGACGAGCCAAACATTTTGGCGACGACCCAAAACACCTGGTGGCGTGCCAAAATAACGGTGACGAACCAAAACACCTGGCGGCGCGCCAAAATAACGGTGACAAGCCAAAACACCTAGTGGCGTACCAAAATAACAGTGACGAGCTAAACATTTTGGCGACGAGCCAAAACACCTGGTGGCGCGCCAAGATAACAGTGACCAGCTAAAGTATGGGTGACTAGCCAACATTGTGGCGACAAGCCAAAACACCAGGCGACGCGCCAACATAACGGCAACGCGCCAAAATGTTGGCGACAATCCAGACAAGCTAAACAAATGAAGATCCAGATAAGACAAAGAGGTGACGAGCCGGATCTTTAGTGACCCAGCAAAGCAGCAAGCACAACATCTTGTTGGGCCAAGGGAATGAACCACAAGAGGTCGGTGGGCCAAGTTAGCAAGTCGAAGTAAGAAACACACACCCGAACCGACTTAGACAAACCAGAGAAGAAAGGAAATCCCGAAGAATAAGGAAATTTTCCTTTATCGTTTAGGAAGAGACCTAGCCGACTTATTTTGTATAAATAGACAAGTACCCCTTTGAAAAAGGGATCGGCAATTTTGTCTAACAAACACTTGTGACTTTCTCTGCAATTGCTTTATAAACAGGTTGAATAAAATTACCATCTTTCGATCTCTGTTCTTGTGTTTTCTTTTCATAGAATTTTTTCGAATCCCTAAATTTTCCTTACAAAATTTAGTTGTGACTCCCACAATTTGGCGCCGTCTGTGGGGACTCTAGAACTTCCTGACACCTAAGAATAACCGAATACGAGATCTGAAACGATGACTACCGACGGAGAACGAAGCGGTGAAGACGCGAGCAACACTGGCGCCGATCTTCCTGGAACAAGAACCAATATGCTGCCGGCGAACACGGAAGGCGCTTCAAAAACGCTGACGGAGTTGAAAAACATGATGACCACGTTGCTGAAGAAGACGGAGGAGCAAGACAAACTGAATAGCTTGCTGATGGAGAGAATCGAGACGCTGGTGACAGATAGCCGAGCCCGAAACACACGACTCGAAGGCGTGGGTTCGACGATGAATCCACTCGTCAGCGGAATCACTAGATGACTTGGTTTAAACCCAACGTCCCTGGATTTTTCAACACCACGCAACGCACCAAGGACTTTGGGAGGACTGCCACCGCCACATCCAACCAACGAACAAACACCCGCGGTGACCAGATCAAATACCACCGAGCCACCTCAGCTGATCCGAGGAGCAAGAGGAGTCAACGATGGACATGACCTACGCACCGATGGTGGGTCGGCTGCAGCAATCGTTCTCAACGAAGAAGGAGACCACAACGCAGGGAATCTCACTGACGAGGGATTCACACCAACAATGACGGGAGCCCAAACCAGTGATGGTGACATTAACCTGAACCGAGCCAGACATTTAGCAGACGAAGAAGAAAATCTTCTATGGGTCCAATAAGCGCAATACGCTGACGAGCCGAGAACGACAAGCCGAGCCCAGAGAGAAGAGTTGGATGAAATTCGAGCCTCCTTCGATCGTGCCACAGCTGAGATGAAAGCCGTCTGATCCCAGGTTCACAAGACAACCAGTAAAGTCCCGGAGATTGACCGCGTACTAGAAGAAGCACATAACATGCCATTTACAGCTCGGATTAATAAGACAAGGGTTTCTAACCCTGGAAATATCAGTCCCGATTTACGAAGGGACTGCCGACCCAAAAGAGCACATAACGGCGTTCATCATAGCAATGGGCCGAGCTAACTTTAAGAAAAAGGAGAGAGACACCGGTTTCTGCCTTCTGTTTGTGGAGCATCTAAAGGGCGCAGCCCTCCAGTGGTTTTCCAGAGTTGAGCAGAACTCCATTGACGATTTCCAGCAGCTGCCTACCGCCTTCCTGAAGCATTACGCCATGTTTATGGATCGAAAGCCTCTGATGCCGATCTCTGGAGTTTAACTCAAGGACCTACGGAGACACTACGAAGTTTCATGGAAAGATTCAAAGCAGTGATGTCAAAGGTCGAGGGCGTAACCGACAAAGCCATCGTGCTCGCACTAAAAAGGTTACTGTGGTACGAAAGTTCCGAAAAAAAATCATTTTGAATGCGCCACTATCAATCCAAAATGCGCTACACCGAGCCTCATATTTCATAGTCAATGAAGAAGAGATGAAGGTGTTGTCTCAGAAATATGGAGTGGCCAAAACGACGAGCCATTCTTTCCAAACTACAAACCCACTGCCTCACAAGAAGAGTAATCAAGGAACTGGATACGTACACCATGAGAAACCCAATTTCCGAGAAGCTCATAACTATCAAGTGGGAGCAGGCCGAGGCAAAACTCCATGGAACATGTGGACACGAAATCCGAGTTCTTACGACGAAAAAGCCTACTGTGAATATCATCACATGCACAGGCACTCAACCGTAAACTGCCGAACCCTGGGAATAAAGCTTGCGGCAAAACTAGTAGCCGGAGAGCTCGGCAATGCTGTCAGTCTAAAGGATTTCAAGCGGGAAGACAAGAAAGATCAGCCTAACCATGCGAATCAAAATGGTGACCCCCCCCCCAAGCGTTGGAGGCGAGATGACGAGGCGACACAGTCAGGCTCTCAGAGAAGAATAAACATGATAATGGGAGGATCACAGTTCTGTTCAGACACGGTCTCTTCAATCAAAGCATTCCAGAGGTGAGCCGATGCCAGTGTCAACTGGTCAACACCTTCCAAACTTCCCAATGACATAATCTCGTTCGAAGAAAGGGAAACCATAGGTAGTGACCGACCACATAAAGACCCCCTCGTGATAGAATTGATCGTGGATGATTGCGACATCGCCAGAGTTCTGCTAAACATGGGAAGCTCCGTAGACGTGATCTTTCGGGAAACTCTAAGAAGGATAAACATCGACCTATCAAAAATCACGGCCGCTCCAAAGCCTTTAACCGGATTCTCAGGAGAAACAACCATGACCCTTGGAACAATCAAGCTTCCCGTCCATGATGAAGAAGTAACCAAGATAGTGGAATTTTCGGTTGCAGATCATCCTACGTTCTACAATGTGATTATGGACACCCCTGGATAAACTCCATGCGAGTCGTACCATCGACCTACCACCTCTGCATCAAATTTCCGACCCCGGAGGAGTCAAAACAATTTTGGAAAACCAAAAAAAATCCCGCATTTGTTTTGTAGCCGAGCACAAACTCAGGAACCCCGTCACAGACACCACAACCAAGCGAAAGAAGTTGAAGACTGACAGGAAACCCGAGAAGGAGTTGGAAAAACTCTTATAGCAATTACAGATAGCGGAGGATCGTGAGAGGAAGAGCAAACCCACTTGCGACCCCGTTATTTCAGTGAACATTGATGGCAATCACCCAGAGCGTTGCGTTGAGATAGGGGCCGAGCTGAAGGACCCAATAAGGGGAGAGCTAATTTCTTTCCTCAAAAAGAACATAAACACTTTCGCATGGGAGGCAGAAGACATGCCCGGTATCAGCATCGATGTGACGTGCCACGAGCTAAACATGGACCCGACCTTCAAACCAATAAAACAGAAAAGAAGAAAACTTGGACCAGAAAGAGCACAAATGGTGAATGACGAGGTGGAAAGATTACTATGCATCGGATCAATAGTCGAAGCAAAATACCCGGACTAGCTGGCTAACCCTGTAATGGTAAAGAAGAAGAATGGAAAGTGGCGCGTATGCATGGATTTCACCGACCTGAACAAGGCCTGCCCAAAGGATAGCTTCCCGCTTCCACGCATCGATCGATTGGTAGAAGCCACAGCGGGCAACAAACTCCTTTCATTTATGGATGCTTTTTCTGGGTACAACCAGATTCTGATGAATCCAGACAATCAAGAGAAGACAGCGTTCATCACAGACCACGGAATATACTGCTACAAAGTGATGCCATTTGGCCTCAAAAACGCAGGAGCAACCTACCCGCGATTGGTGAACAGAATGTTCGCCGACCAACTCGGAAAGACAATGGAAGTTTATATAGACGACATGCTGGTGAAGTCTCTGGAAGAAAGGAATCATGCAGCTCATTTGGAAGAGTGTTTTGAGCAAATGAACATGTATAACATGAAGCTCAACCCGACCAAGTGCAGATTTGCGGTGACATCCGGAGAGTTCCTCGGATACCTGGTCACTCATCGTGGAATTGAAGCCAACGCGAAGCAGATTAATGCGCTCATACAAATGGCGTCGTCGAAAATAAAGCGCGAAGTCCAGAGGTTGACTTATCTCTCGATCAACCGATAAGTGTTTGTCTTTCTACGATACACTGCGTGGAAACAAGTAGTTTGAATGGAGAGAGAAATGCGAACAGACGTTCCAACAGCTGAAAGAATACATAGCCAGTCCTCCAGTACTTACGAAACCAATGGAAGGCGAACCATTGTTTCTTTACATGACCCTCGAAATGACTAATGTGGTTGAAGTATCTGACAGCTCGGAATCTGTCAGATACTTGGTGCCTCGGAGCGACATATCGGCGTATAGATCGCCGTGGGACAGCACATCAAGAGGCGGCAGTCTGTCTCCCGAGCAGCAAACCTGTGAGAAGAGAGTTGCTGAGGCTGTCTCATCATTCCAGATTGGCTCGGATCTTTCGTGCCTAAACGACGTCAGCACCGGCTTGGTAGACTTGGGATCGGTAGGCTTTTGGCATTTCTTTCTCTCTTGTTTTTCCTTAGTTTTTTCCTTGTCAGGTTCGGAAGTAGAACGTTTACCGGGAGTCAGCCTCTTGCCCTCATTGTGCTGAGATATGGCTGAAACAGAAGGCCTGACGACCGAAACAAGAGCCGAAACCACTTCCCTAGCTTCGGCATCAAGAACTGGAGGGTCGGAAAAAGATGTTGCTTCACCTTGGCGTCAGTCTGGCCAACCACCTCGGCAGTTGGTTCAGTGGTTTGTTCAACCACATCAGTCACCTTGGTGATTCGGCTAGCTGCCTCCCTTGCTTTCTTCTCTTTCAGCGCTTGCTTATCACGGATCGTCAGTCTCTTTCCCATGGCTTTTTCTTGAAAATTTTGAGATGGAGATTCAGATTCCGAGCCGTCAGATACTTCAACGCCGGCAAAGATGGCTCGGGATCTCTCAACTCTCTTCAGGGAAAAATAATTTTCCCAATGACACTTTCCTGCAGCAAGCGTGTTTCGAAGCGTAAGCGTATCTTCTGGGAAACGTGGGAGAATATGCTGCACTGCAAAAACAAAGAAAAGAAAGATTGGTCAGCTCGTTACAAGATAAACACCTGATACATCTCCTGAAATGTTTACGGCTCGCCCACCAATAGTTTCCCACTCCGACTGACATGGCGGATGCAATCGGCTTCTACTATGGCATCATTGATAGGAACAAAGAACAAATAGCTCCCCAAGTCGCTGTCTTTGCTTCGGAAGCCCTCAATAATTTTTCTCTTCTTCTTACTAGAGACATATTAGGCTTTGGAGTTTTTAACCTTCTGATATTCAAGGAACTGCCGAAGATGTGAAACGCGAACAGTCACATTCGTAGCTCCGAACCAGAATTCCAACCAAGTGACCATCCCTCGAGGAGGAATTTGGCTCGGCGCTAATTCATGCTTGGACAGAAAATGGATGATCAATCCAGGAATTGGAAACCACAGTAGACTTTGGTAAAAGAACCTCTCATAGAGAATAAAATGCCCAGGCGGCGGAGCTTCGGCTCGTTCTGTTGAGGCAGGAACAATCAAATCAACGTCTTCTGAAATGTTGAATCGATGTCTCAATGCTCCCAAAGATTCAGCTGTGCACAAAGATGAATCAGGTGGGTCGGCTCGTTTCTCAGGAGCTTTCCTCCTAGGTTTTCGCCTCCTCGATGTGCTAGCTTGGTGGCTCGCAAACAGCCTCTCCAACCGCACCTTTTCAGCCTCGTCAAGACTATACTCTGTTGGCTTGGCTTTGATTTCTTCAAGAGCTTTTTGTATCAAGTTTGCCTCGGCATCCGCCTCGACATCAAAAGCATCATCAACCAAAGACGGGATATCAATCTGAAACCGACCCAGCAGGGGACCAGGCTCAATTGTTTCGGTAACCTGAGGAGACATCACCATCTTACGACCTAACAGTGAAGCAGAGTTTGCTGAACCAATAGAATCTTCCAGCTCGGCGATATGAGACATCAAAGATCTTGGCTGGGGAACACACCAGATACTTAGCAATAAATCGAAGAAATCTTGGCTCGGAGACACAAAATATCTAAGAACCACCGTGATCCAGATAACGATGGATCGGAAAATGCAAGAAGTCACCGCGGGTGTATGAAGATGGATCGAAAAACGCAAGGAGTCGCCGGAGGAATTCGAAGATGGATCGGATAAATTAAGGAACCATCGAGCCACGTTTGAAGATGGGTCGGAAAACTCAAAGATTCGGCGGCGGAGAAGAAGAAATCAATAAAAACCTAGCCAAAACTTGGAACATAAAAAGAGAGAAAAGAAGAGAGAGAAGAGAGCTACCTATTTTTCGGAAATGAGGAGAAGTAAGTTATGAGGAGTGAGGGCAAGATTCTAAATATAAAGACGCTTAAAAGCACAGCGCATGATACCACGCGACCTCGGGAACCAACAAAAATGGTTGCAGTTCCCAATAAAGTTATGGTTTGTGATAAGGAAAAAATATTATGTCACCAGGCCAACATTATCGCCGAGCCAAGAACAGGTCAAACTCAGCAAGATGGCTCGGCAGCATGTTCCCATGGTTCGGCAGTACAAAGATGGCTCGGCAGCCAGACAACCCAGACAGCACGGCAATGTCGGCTGCCAAGACAATTCAATGTAAATGCCGAACCAAAGACGGCTCGGCAGCCAGATAACCCAGACAGTACAGTAACGTCGGCTGCCAAGACAATTCAATAGCAATGCCGAACCAAAAATGGCTCGACAGTCAAACAACCCAGACGGCACGGAAACATCAGCTGCCAAGATATTCCTACAGTAATGCCGACAAAGATGGCTCGGCAGCCTGATAACCAAGACAGTTTGGCAGCGACGGTTGCCAAGGCAATTCAACTGACCCAAAAAGAAAAGTCGAACCAAAGATGGCTCGGCAGCATGGTAGCTCGAACTACTCATTTGTTATGACGAGCCAAAACTGCTCGACCACATCCTCCCTGTAATGCTTTTGCAGATAAATATTTGTCAGTCTCTCGACAACATTGCGAGCCAAAATGGCTCAGTAATGCTAGTAACGAAGTAGCTTGGCTCGGCAGTATGCCAAAGAAAAGGTGGCTCGGCAACATGACATGTGTGGCTCGGTAATGTCTCGCCTCAGCGGTACGGCGAGCCAAAATGGTTCGGCAACATAAGAGAAGTCTCGGATGTCAATCTCGGAGATGACCAACTTTCACCTCGTCATCATCATCACTGACTCTGACGAGCTGAGGGATTACTGTTGGGGTCAATTTCCACCCCATCGAGATTGACCACCGAAGATGGCTAAGTAAATATTTTGGGCCTAGCCAAACTCAGTGGGAACATGTTGGCGGCGCGCCAAAATAACGGCGACGAGCCAAACATTTTGGCGACGAGCCAAAACACCTGGCGGCGCGCCAAAATAACGGTGACGAGCCAAACATTTTGGCGACGAGCCAAAACACCTGGCGGCGCGCCAAAATAACGGTGACGAGCCAAACATTTTGGCGACGAGCCAAATATTTTGGCGACGAGCCAAACATTTTGGCGACGAGCCAAATATTTTGGCGACGAGCCAAATATTTTGGCGACGAGCCAAACATTTTGGCGACGAGCCAAATATTTTGGCGACGAGCCAAAACACCTGGAGGCGCGCCAAGATAACAGTGACGAGCCAAAGTATGGGTAACGAGCCAACATTGTGGCGACAAGCCAAAACACCAGGCGATGCGCCAACATAACGGCAACGCGCCAATATGTTGGCGACAATCCAGACAGGCTAAACAAATGAAGATCCAGATAAGACAAAGAAGCGACGAGCCGGATCTCTGGTGACCCAGCGAAACAGCAAGCACAACATTTTGTTGGGCCAAGGCAACGAACCACAAGAGGTCGGTGGGCCAAGTTAGCAAGTCGAAGCAAGAAGCCCACACCCGAACCGACTTAAACAAACCAGAAAAGAAAGGAAATTCCGAAGAATAAGAAAATTTTCCTTTATCGTTTAGGAAGAGATCTAGCCGACTTATTTTTGTATAAATAGATATGACCCTTTTGAAAAAGAGATCGGCAATTTTGCCGAACAAACACTTGTGATTTTCTCTGCAATTGCTTTCTAAACAGTTTGAATAAAATTACTATCTTTAGATCTCTGTTTTTGTGTTTTCTTTTCATAAAAATTTTTCGAATCCCTAAATTTTCTTTGCAAAATTTAGTTGTGCGAGTTCCGACTTCCACAAACTTGCACTGATTATGTTCATCAATATGGTTAATCAGTTTTGTGTTTCATAGAACCGATTAGTCAAAATCGAATCGAGTGTTCACTAATTTTATTATTAGTCTTTCCATCAGTCAGCTATTCGGCTGATATAATAACATAAAAAGAGTTATTGCCAGTTTCTGTTCACAACAAACTTGCCCTGATTATGTTCATTAATATGGTTAGCAAATACGTAACTGAACTTGTTGCGTAGTAGTTTATTATTTTCATGACTTTTGTGAAAACAATTGCAGAATAGGAAAATTGTGGAGTAATTTCTCTGAACTGATTCAATTAATAAAGGAAATGTTTTCTTTTCTGAATTGTAGGGGAATAGAGAAGTCAATGCCGATTTTTGTTCTCCACTAATTTCATCCATAGGTTTCTCATATAAATAGAAGTATTATATGGCAGACTATATGTTAATTATTACTACCCATAATAAAATACATCTGTTACGATGTTGTTATTAAAAGGCTGTATCTGAGTATCTCCATTATGTACGTAGGTCCACTTATTAATGGTTCACCCCTGTAGTACTAACCATGTGTGGTTTACATAAATGGATGTCTAATCAAATATCCTGAAATAGTTTTCCCAGATAAATTATAGTAACTCTGAATAATTAAAATAAATCATTTGGGGTTATAATTCGATTTTTTTTTATTCTGAGAGTTTGTAAATTTGAAATTATAAATGTTTCTTACATAAAAATTTATGTAATTCATATTGGATAAAGAGTTACTTGTTAGAGTTAAGTTAAATGAAGGTAGGTGATAATCCGGTATTTCAATTAAAGTAAATAAATGGTGAGGTCAAAATGGGAGGCACGGTAAATTCAGAGTTTCTATCTATATTTAAAGCTTTTTGTATTTTTCATGTTCAAAAGTGAATTACTGTTTATTATTGATTTTTGTTTTCCAAAAATACCACACATTAAAAATAAATTTTAAAGATTTATAATTTAAATTTTTGGATTTGAGTTTAATATTTTGGATTTAGAATTTAGGGTTTAGAGTTTGGTTTTGAAGGATTAAAGTTTAGTTTTGTAGTATTTTTTAAAACAAAATTTTTTACTGGTATTTTTGAAAAAAAAACTAGTAATAATATATTTGAAACAAAAATTTATTATTGTGGTATTTTTGAAAAATTTATTGTATTATGTGATTATAAGATGACAGCGGTATACGAGAACAACTTTCTGTCCAATTTATCGATAACTAATTGCACTATTTCATATCAGAAGATTTGAAAAAATGTGCCTTAACTGAAGTGAATAAAAACATTTAACTGAAAGATTTGAAAATTATATTCGAATTCGTCAGCACAAGTGTGACGTTGTCATTTTTACAAAAGAATTGAGCATATAAGTTCGATTTTTCCTCCATGCAAAATGAAAAAAAAAAAAAAAAAGTCTAAAAGACAGGTTGACAAAAAAGTAGTAAGAAAAAAAAATATCACAAATTACACAAAATTTTAAAAATCAATTCCACACAGATTTCAATATCATTTCAACCTAAATTTAAAAATGAAATCCTATTCTATAACTATAATCAAATCCTAATCTATAACCATTTAAAAATCTATACCGTTGACCTTTTGACCTAATTCTCCCCACAAAAGTTATAGCCTCTCTATTTTGACTCTTTGACGCAGTCCGCGGCTGCCGTTAAAATTTGTGTTGATCCGAAACTAGCATAGCTTCCCCAAATCTGCACGAGCACGAGATTAAGATTATAAAATCCATAAGCTCAAAAGACTTCTTTATAAGATTTTTTTTGTGCAGTATAAAGACAAATCAAACTCATTACCTTTTTTCTGAAAAAAATATATTCACACAATAAGCCAAGTACTAGAAATCCAGGTCAAGACAAATAACACTCGGGTTGATCTTCAGAACAAATGGTTGGATATCATCTTTGTATAACAACACCACTTTACTATCTTTACTTGTCACTCTATAATCTTTGTATTCATTTCATGTTGCATTCTTTACATCTCTTTTTTGTTTCCCCATTTACACTTAACCTCTCCTTGTTCCAAAAATCTCCACTTCTAGTATGCCCACACACACACAACTAAGATATCATAACTTCACATTTCTCAGGGTCTAGAGAAGGAGAAGGCCAAAGCCAGGGGAGACATTGTGTTTATACATGGTCCTTGGGATGCGGCTCCCAATCTTTGCTCCAATTCTATACCAGTCTTGATCTCAGGGGTGAATTCGGAGTTTGAGCCCTGAAACTAGATGGTTCTATCATAGCGTCTTTCTTGACACTAAAGGGGCTTGCAGCAAACATTGCTACGTTGTACCCACTGTCTTGCCCAGGAAATGCATAAGACTGGTGAGGAGGTGATAGAAAACAACTTTTGTATGCCGGTCCAAGTTGGCGTAAAGGGCTTGAACATGGAGATACTGGCAGTGATGTGATGGCTCTGACGTTTTCTCTGCTGCAAGCATGAAAGATGGGATAAGTTGATACAACCAAGCATCAACAACTATTTTTCCATCAAATAGATTGAGGCACTGCCCTTTTACCTCGGGCTCTTTATAGCTCTTGACGAGACAGCCAATGGCTGTCTTAGGTAATTCTCATGGCTTTGTCTCCCTGGATAGCGTTCCCTTGTAGGCTGCTCGAGAAAAAAGTCAAGTTTAGCATGTTGGCAGGAAATCAAAGTAATCCAGCTCAATCTATGCATAATACACCCCCATTGGCATTACCAGTGTGCAGATTCCATCAAAGGAACGTGGAGAGGCATCTTTGGGCATGCTAGTATTAGCTACTCTTGCTGCATGTCCACGTAGAAAAGGGTGTTCTAAAAGCTGAAAAGCTGTAGGACGTAATGCCGGATTTCGTTGCAGACAAAGCCTTATAAAATTCTTTGCATCATTTGAAAGGTGATCAGGTATTTCTGGGGTGTCTTTGCTGTTCCCGATTTTGAATATTGCTGCAACCTGGTAAAAATAATGTCACGAGACAACTAGGAGTTGGAACAAATATATAAAAATAAAAAAAAAGAAGAGTGCACAAACAAATATGTCCAGTCTTCAATGTCATATACCCCTTCAAACTGGCTCCAAGGTGGCTTTGATGTTGCCATTTCGAGAATAGTACAACCCAAACTCCACACATCGACCGCAAGAGTGTAGCCATTTTTGTTCATTACAACCTGAGATTTCAAAGAGGACAAGAAAACGGAAGCATGATGAATTTTCGTTCAGCTGCAAGAACATAATACCCTTCTATTGCAACATGCACCACTAACCAGTACTTTTCCAGGAAAGCCAAGAACAAGAAATAAAATAAATACCTCGGGTGCCATCCAATAAGGACTTCCCTTGAAAGAAAGCATAGTAGAATAGGCTAGTACCTGTTTCAGAAAGAAATGGCTATTAGAGCTTCTACAAGCATAATTTTCAGGAAATAGAAACTATCGACAAGATATCAAAGAATTGATATCTTCTATTACCTATTGGTGATGCTCTAGAATAAAATATCATATTTTGGTTATGAAGTACATCAATATACTTACATGCTTTGCCATCCCAAAGTCTGCCAACTTGATTTCACCATTCGGATCCACTAATATATTTGCTCCTTTGATGTCCCTGGTGAAACAAAATAAATCTTCATTCAATTTCCAAGAGACAAATGGAGTTCCATTCAACCTTTATAATGTAATTTAGGATATAACAATCAAACTACCTATGCACCGTATTTCGCCCATGTAAATAGGCAAGCCCAGCGAGAATTTGCCGCGTATAGTTTTGAATAACAGGTTCAGTGAAAGGACCATACTCCTGGAGTAGTTTATGGATTGAACCACCTGACACATACTCCAAGTAGACGGACAAGGTTTCTTCACTCTACAAGCATAACAAATGTCCAGACATATATGTCCAGCCAGGCTTCAATATGGTTTCCATTATTACATATTACAATATTACACTGCCCAAACTCAATAAGCCTTTATGATCTCTTCTTTTTTTGAATCTCAAAGAAATTGACACATACCAGTTCACTTCCGTAATACTGAACAATATTCGGATGACAAAGTTGGCTCAGCACATTTATCTCCTGGGAATTAAAAAGACTCGTTAGAGGTGTGACAAATATTAGTGTGTTCAAGTTCGTTCAAAATAAGAGCTGAAAGGAATCAGGTCTTGACGTATAGAAAAGATTAGGTTAACTAAAAACACCTGATTTAGTTGCTTCAAACATTCTTTTGACGTTTTGTCGTCAGAAATGACCTTGACCTCTTTTATAGCACACATTTTTCCTTTCTCACTGTACGATTGGGAAAAACATTTATGTGATGGTACCAACCAATTTAGAAAGGCAGATGCTACAAAGTTGTAATGTAATGCATATAAATGGAGCTGGCATAATGGAAACTTGTGCTTTCTATTGCCTTTATCTAGATGGCAGGCACAATTAACCTTCAATTATGATCAAGTAATTGCAGACATGAACCACCAGAAATGTCCCCACGACCCACAAGCATATCTCCAACAGCGTATTACAGGTAAACCCTTCAGAAGTCATGACAAATACTCAAACCCATCACACATAGCATCTCTGAATACTGGTTTATGAGAGCTATAGAACTAGATATTGATATTAATGGCCTCTGGATCTAGGCAATGTAAATATACTTTCCACCTACAGAGAAATCTAGCATCAAACTCCCTATCTCTCAGAATATCGCACATTACGCAATCCAAACGAGTGCAAGGCTTTGCTAAACCAAGGGTAGCTAATTTTGTCACCTAAAAATTAAGCCAAGTCACCCATGAAATTTTCCTTGTCTAAAATTTCACAATGTTATCAAATTTCTCCATGCGAAACAGTAGAAGGAACTCATTTTCACCTGTTGAACCCTTTATAGACTTGCCCAAAGGTGCCACTCCCAAGGAAATTGCCCTTTTTCCACTTGGAGAACCCCAAAGGAGACGTCTCAGGGCCTCCTCCAATGATGGACCCATGCACAGCAGAGGGGCTTGTAGGAGAGCCCGGAGGCAGAGGCAAACGGTGACACTCAGATGACCTTACATCATCATTCCTCCCTGTGGAAGACTCTAAGCTCACGCCAGACAATCGGTTCTGCAGAGGAGACGTGGGCCTAGTTGCAGCCTTTGGAGAAGCTCTCTCGGGGCTACGTGGTGCTGTGTTGAATTTCACATCAAAATGTCCCCTGATATATGTTTATGAGTGAGAGCCACCAAACCACAATACACGGATTATGAGACAGTAAACGTAACTTTTGTTAGCCATTTCTATGCGCAAAGATTCAGGAATCTCCGAAACTAATAGGTCATGGATCCTTACAAGCAGATGCACAATTCTGGCATAGAGTTAAAAATTAAATATACCCTTGAGCAATGAAATGGAGTTAAGATCACAATATGACCTAAATCATACGATTAGAAAGAAAAAAACGAACCTGCAACCACCGAGTTGACCCTGATCATCAGCTGAGCCGGATGAGCTAACGCTGGAAACAGAGGCCGATCCGGAAGTAGATCCACTAACGTGATCGTTAGGGAAGGAAGAGATGGATGGACGGGGAAGAGGATGGCATTTCTTCTCGGAGTCGAAGCCGGAGAAACCAGAAGCTCCGGCGAATTCCCGACTGCAACGAGGTGTGCTGCGAGAAGGAGTGAGGGGATCAGCGGAGCTCTTGTTATCTCCGGAGATTCCTCTGCTATTCTTGTCGGTAACACAGCGAGTCTTGTTCTGAACAAGCTGATTGTCGTCCTTGTTCTTGCCGGACTTTCTCTCCCACCAAGTAGGCATCCCAAACGGCGGATGATGATATCCAAAACTGAGATTTTGAGAGGATCGAAAGAGAAAGAAAAGCTCGATTTAGGGCATGAGAAGGAAGATAAAATACGGAAGATGGAAAAAGATGAGGAAAATCCCACAAGGAGAGAGGGAGTAGTGGACAGCTAAGCAAGAAAGTTTAGTTGGAGAGGGTGCACGTGCTGACGTGGTCAATATTCATCGCTTTCTGCTGTGTCTCTCCTCAGTGGCTTTTTCATTTGGCCCATAAATAAAAGCCCACACAACCATCCCTTTACTTGGCAAAATTCGAACTGGGGAAGTAGACTGAGTCGAGCGAAAATGTTTGGGTGCCCCCCCCCCCGTTGAGCTTGCAACTAAACTCAAGTCGTACAGAAATTCATCTTATATCCATAGGGAAGTATGTTTGAGCATTCATTCAGAAGGCTGCTCGAGGTCCATTAAGATCATTTCACTTCGCATCATTCGAATTGAGGAAGTAGACTGAGTCAAGCGAGAATTCCATAAAAAAGATGCAGTTTGGGTGCCCCCGAAGATCATGGGAAACACATGCACATGAGGTTGGAGGAAGTCGTTCAGCTTGCAACTAGTGCATAAAAGAAGAGTTTAAGTCGTAGATAAAGGCATCTTATATCCGACCAGTGTTTTGACCAGTAGAAAACACTGAGAACATTCATTTTAAACATATCGAGGAGAGATTCCTTTGTATCCATTTATATATTCATTAATACAAATCTAATTTGTCGATTTTTGCATTCCCAGGTTCCTAAGTTCTTAACGAGAATCTAATCTTAAAGTTTCTCAAATCATATTTACCAAATTGAAAGTGCGGATCTTGCATAGACAGAAATTATCACTTTTTGAGTTTTTATCACATGAGTTGTCACTATTGTTAAATATTCTAGATATTGTTTATGTGATTATAATATATACTAAGATGTTGAAGGTGTTGCATATGGAAACTTGGATGTTCGTTTCAATGAGAAATGGTGATCTTGGATCCTCAAATCCCTCATGTTGAACATATGAGGCTCAAGTAAGATATTATGATGCATTTGTAAATGTATTTGTGAAACTATATTGTTTTTTTGGCATCCTACCATCCAGAGATCAAATCTGCACATCAATGACCAATGATGATGACTCTAAAGATGTAGGTGAGACATCTTCTCCATAGAAGTCACAACAATGAAAAGCCTCCACAGTCAAGCCTGGTAAGAATGATTGTAGAAGAATATTAAGGATTGATGTTTGGGTTTTCTTTGTTGTTATCCTACTTTGAGAACAATTTATTTTGTTTTTGCTTCCGTTTGTTTATGAATTTGCTAAGTAATATATTTCATGGTGGTTTCAATTCACAAATCTTTGTTTTTCAACTTATTTTTTCTGCTATAAGGAGTGTTTGACCATTTTAAGAAAAAATTATCCTTGATAAAACCAAAAATTTAGTTAAAACAAAAAAAAATCTAAACAACATAGCTACTAGTCAAAGAACTTTGCTTACCTCAATCCGAAATTTGGAAATCACCATTTGTATTAACAGCATAATTCAATTGGTGAAATCAATTAATGGCTTTTGAGTTCTTTATAATCCGCAAAACTTTCAAAAACAAGTTATAGTCTTCTTCAGAAGTCGATTTATTGGTGTTAAAGGAACGATAGCAATAGTTCTTTCTTGGTATCCAAACGAGTGTTCATTGGTGTAACCATCATGATTCACTTTGCGGGCTAGAGTGATAGATGGACGATTTTGAATGACATACTTTAAGTGGCCCTATATAGATTTTGTTAAAAACGCAATTTCCAAAACTACATTAGACTAACTCTACCATATCTAAAGGTCAAAATCTTTATTCAAACTCGTGAAAACATTGATCGCTAGCCCAGATATCTCCAAAATCGCTTGGGAGAAACCAAATAACTAATGAATGAAATATTTATTTACAATAAAACCTCTATAAATTAATAATGTAGGGATTTTAAAAATTTATTAATTTAGAGAGTTATTAATTAATCGATAAATTAATATTTATTAATTTATAGAGAAATTTTTCTTGTCCATGTTTTTACAAAAAAGAAAAATATTTAAAATAAAGAGTTTACCTTAAAATTCAAAAAAAAACCACCTAAAATTTTCTTTAATATTTAAAATATCTTATACTTTATTATTTACAAATTCAATTTATTCCACATTATTATGTTAATAATATTGGTTATCGTAATAGAATGGATGTCAATAGCCTACTTAACTATCCAGGTGAAAATGGTACATACTCAAAAGTTCAGAGTTTATAAGAAATTACGGTTAGAATTCTTAAGATTGATAATGAAGTTGAAGATGAGACTATAATATTTAAAGTAGTTACGCATAAATAAAAAATTATCTCGTCTAGAATTTTTCACAGTTTTTGGATGCAGATCAAAATGACATCATGAAATTTTGACACAATAAAAAAATCAGATATTAGTTCCAACAAGATTCCAGCTTAAAAAAAAAACAAACAACACTAGAGTCATTATAATTATTAATTTATATTATTACTGAGACTATATTTTACATAGGAATTTCAAAAAAGTTATTATCTTATCAAATTTCGTTAATTTTTATATTGGTCCAACACTAACCGGAATAAAAAAATTATTAATTTATAATAATTATTTATCGAGTATTAATTTAAATACGTGCTTATAAAAAAAAAACTAGGTTCCGTTAATCCGTTGAGAGTTTGTATCATATGTCACACACTCAATATATACTCCTGAAAACGTGGAAAAATAGAAAGAAGGGAGAAAGAAACGGAGGTCCGTCCAATTGTGAGACACATAAGAATCGCTCCCTAATTATCAACACCAGTGTGTATGTGTATGCGTCTCCGAGCAGGCATAGCTTTTTTCATTTTATTTTCATTTTATTGCCCTCTCTTCCACCGCCACGTGTCCTCTCTCTCTAACTGAAAATATTCTCTCAATTTCCCTCCCTCTTAAAACCTTAAAACAACACCTCCTCCCCCATTTTTTGATTTCTCTCTCTCTCTCTCTCTCTCTCTCTCTCTCTCTCTCCTCTTCTTCTTCCTCTCGTCAAATTTTTTTTTCTTTATTTTTTTGGATTTCTCTGTTCATGCGAGGTATTTCTTTGTTTTCGTTTCTTCAATCTCCAGGGAAGGGGATCTAAGAGCTCTGCGCATCCAACGTGAGTCCTCTTACTTTTTCCCTTTCGCTTTACGTACGATGCAGAGATTTTCCTGCCGATTCAGCTTCCCTGATTTTTTTTTTTTTTTTTTTTGGAAACGAGAAGATAACATTGAATCGATCCATGTCCAGTTTTCGTTTTCGATTCTTCTCGCCGGAGCTCTATTTTGATTTTGTGCATGTTTGTCGTTATTGATCATGAGGTCTTTTTGTTTTCCGTACGATGCGGAGATTTGATATCCTAAAAAATTCTTCCGTGTTCGTTTTTTTTGTTTTTCTGGATTTCAATTCTCATCGCCCGAGCTCCATTTTGATTGTGCATGTTTTCCCGTAATTGTTTGGTTGCAGAGAATAATCGAGATAACGGAATCTCCTAAACTAATTAATGTTTTAATCAATTTCTTGTATACCTCAAATCCAGACGTAGCATCTTAATCTCTTGACATTTAAGCTGTTTTTGGTTCAATAAAATCCTCCGATCTTTGTTTTGTAATTGTTGAAAATCTCAATCTCATTGTGAGTCGATTTTGTTTACAGGGAGAGATGGCACAGAGCAGTACATCTCATGACTCTGGCCCCCAGGGGCTAGCGAGGCGGCCATCTCGTAGTGCCGCCACAACCGTGTCAATTGAAGTTTTTGATCATGAGGTGGTTCCGGCCTCCCTTGGCACCATTGCCCCTATTCTACGTGTTGCTGCAGAGATTGAACATGAGCGCCCTCGTGTTGCCTACCTCTGTATGATTTTGCGTTTCCTTATTTTCTGCTTCCGCAATAATGTCCAAATGCTTCAATTTATGCCACTCACTTAAATTTCCCTCTGTTGGTATAAAGGTCGATTTTATGCATTCGAGAAAGCTCATAGGTTGGATCCAAGCTCTAGTGGCCGAGGTGTGAGGCAGTTCAAGACACTTCTCTTTCAAAGATTAGAGAGGGTGATCATCTCTTACCTTTCCATCTTTTTATTGCACACAGTAAATAGCCATACGGGCTGTTAAATCAAGCTTTTATCATCTAGAAGCCACACATAGATAACCAGTATTAATATGTGGATTGTTCCATCTGCACTACTTCTCTTGCTGTTCCTTGAGAATATCCATTTGAAATGAATACGGATAATAACCTTTTCTTCTAGCATGAGTGGAGCTAATAACAAATTTTACGACACAGGACAATGCATCAAGTCTTGCTTCTAGGGTGAAGAAAACCGATGGACGGGAAGTTGAGAGCTACTACCAACAATATTATGAGCACTATGTCAGAGCACTTGACCAAGGGGATCAAGCAGACAGGTAATCCAAATACGCCAGCATGACAAATGTTTGGATTAGGAGGACTTTGAAGATGATTAATAGTGTTCTCATGCTGATGAATTTTGTGAACCAAAATCTCGTAGAGCTCAACTTGGTAAAGCATACCAGACCGCCGGAGTGCTCTTTGAAGTGCTCATGGCAGTAAACAAGAGCGAAAAAGTGGAAGCAGTAGCTCCTGAGGTTTGTGTCCAAATATGTCTTTAAAGCACCAGGACAGCTATAAAATATTCCTTATTCAGTTAACTGAGACGGGAGTTTAAAAGTTTTCCTTATGTGTTTCTGAGTAGATTATTGCAGCTGCTAGAGATGTCCAAGAAAAGAACGAAATTTATGCACCGTACAACATTCTTCCACTGGATTCTGCTGGGGCCTCGCAGTCTGTTATGCAGCTTGAGGAGGTATATATTATGTGAATGAGATTCCCATGCTTTAATCTAATCGCCGCTCCCTTTTGATTTCTGCCTTCTTATACCTCTAACGCTGATTGATGACTAGGTCAAAGCTGCTGTAGCTGCCTTGGGGAACACTCGTGGATTGAACTGGCCCGCTGGATTTGAGCAGCACAGAAAAAAATCAGGAAATCTGGATCTTCTTGACTGGTTAAGAGCTATGTTCGGATTCCAGGCAAGTTGGTGATCTGAAAAGAGTAACAAGACGATCTAATGTATTGATGTTGAAGCAGTGAGATATATTTCTTACTTTTTATTTCTTTGATTTTCACAGAGAGACAATGTCAGAAACCAAAGGGAGCATCTGGTTTGTTTACTTGCTGATAATCATATAAGGTTGACTCCCAAGCCAGAACCTCTAAACAAGGTACCTTTAATAGTTCCCCCCGTTCACCTATAGAGCATTTGGGCATGTGCTTTGAGACCCACCGGCGCTGTAGGGATGAGTGGAATGGGCAACTAAGAGTTTTGAATATGGTCTAAAATCCAGCGACCTTGTGAACAACACCATAGATTGGCCTTAAACAGAATTGTCCAATGCTGATAAAAAAAACAAAGCATTACCTCAATATGTCATCAATTCAGGATATATCTTCATCTGTTAAACACTTTTCATTTAGCAAAGGATTCTTTACCAATTCAATCTATATATGCAGCTCGATGACAGAGCCGTTGATGCCGTCATGACAAAGCTCTTCAAGAACTACAAGAACTGGTGCAAATTTTTAGGACGTAAACACAGTTTAAGGTAGCAGGCAACATTTTCTTTTATTAGTGGCTTGGATGGGAAATGTTTTTGTTCATACTCTAATCAAAATTTACAACTATTTTTATGCAAAGGCTTCCTCAAGGTGCTCAAGATATACAACAGCGGAAGATACTATATATGGGCTTGTATCTTCTCATTTGGGGTGAAGCTGCAAATATTCGCTTCATGCCAGAATGCTTGTGCTATATTTTCCACAATGTCAGTAATAAGTCAGATTTTCTTCATTTACCTTTTGTTGGTGTGTTTTGGATGATATCATTGGTCAAACATAAGAGTATATAAAAATTTGTCTCTTTAATATGCTCAGATGGCTTATGAACTCCATGGTCTATTGGCTGGAAATGTCAGCATTGTTACCGGAGAAAATATTAAGCCTTCTTACGGTGGAGATGATGAGGCATTTCTACGGAAGGTCATTACGCCAATCTACCGTGTAGTTGAAAAGGTACATGTTTGACTGATAGGTCAATGGCATTTTCAGAATCTTGACCTTGTATAAACCATAGCTAACTTTTTTATGAACTAGGAAGCAAATAAGAATGCAACTGGCAAGGCTGCTCACTCAGATTGGTCCAACTATGATGATCTGAACGAATATTTCTGGTATTTTTGAACTCAAGTCTGTAAATTGAACGTTTACTTGGTTGGGACACCTTAATTTTATTATATCATTTGCGCATTACTGTTATATAGGTCTCCGGATTGCTTCTCCCTTGGCTGGCCAATGCGTGATGATGGAGATCTTTTCAAATCAACGCGTGATACGGCACAGGTAGTCCCTTCTAGGTTTGGTTTCTGTTTCTCTGCCCCAGTGAGCTAATCAGTACTTTTTTCAATTTTAAATTAATTGACAGGGAAAAAAAGGATCGCTAAGAAAAGCGGGAAACACAGGCAAATCAAATTTCACCGAAACTCGAACATTTTGGCACATATATCACAGTTTTGACCGACTCTGGACCTTCTATCTATTAGCGCTCCAGGTAAGCAATCTAGGAAGAGCTATACGCATGGTTCCTATACATGAACCAGTCAAAATGACATTTCGACTTTTCAATACAGGCAATGATCATTCTTGCATTTGAACGAGTAGAGCTGAGGGAAATCTTACGCAAGGATGTTTTATATGCTCTTTCTAGTATCTTCATTACAGCAGCTTTTCTACGCTTCCTTCAAAGTATGTCACCTCAACGCTGTGACAAATTTTATTTATCTGGAGTTCCTCTGTGTTCATCATTTGGTTACTTTTCCTGGAAATAAAGGTTACCTTGTTTCTTGCTGTTTCTATGTTAGGTCTACTGGACGTTATCTTAAACTTCCCGGGTTTCCACAGGTGGAAATTTACTGATGTTTTGAGAAATATTCTCAAGATCATTGTCAGTCTCGCTTGGTGTGTTGTTCTACCCCTTTGCTATGCCCAGTCTGTCTCTTTTGCTCCTGGGAAGCTGAAACAATGGCTATCATTTCTTCCACAAGTTAAAGGCGTTCCTCCGCTTTATATCATGGCTGTAGCACTGTACTTGCTTCCAAATGTGCTGGCAGCTATAATGTTCATTTTTCCAATGCTTCGACGCTGGATTGAGAACTCTGACTGGCATATATTTAGATTGCTTTTGTGGTGGTCACAGGTATGAAGGCTGAGTTTTTATTTTTCCCTTTCTTCTGGTCCTGGATGAAAATTTTGTTCTATTTAGTCAGCAATTCGTTAGGCATGTTAGAAGAGCTCTGAAATCTGATAGTTGAGATTATCTGCAGTCCAGGATCCATTTTTCCTGTATTGCTGGTTAGTTATATGTATATGCAAACCGAGAGCAAAGTTTAACTTTGTATACTGGCTGTATCAAAGATTAATTAAGTTTTTGAATATAGGTTATGCTCAGGGGAATATGTGGTTTGAATACCCATTTACTGATGTGTTCCATGTTTTTCCTTTTCAGCCAAGAATTTATGTTGGAAGAGGGATGCATGAAAGTCAAATTGCACTCATGAAGTGAGTTTAGGGAGCCAGCACATAATGAGATTTATATCAATAGTTGATAAAACGTTATTTTGAGCTAATATGTTTCTTGGAATTTTCAGGTATACGCTTTTCTGGCTGTTGCTTTTCTGTTGCAAATTTGCATTTAGCTACTTTCTACAGGTTTGACACTGCATAACAGTTATGTGACCGGATGTTCGAGCTATAATAATAGTACTCACCTTCAATACCTCTCTCTTATGTTCTTTTGCAGGTGCGGCTTTTAGTGAAGCCAACTAACGCAATTATGAGCATTCGCCATGTAAAATATAAATGGCATGAGTTTTTCCCCAATGGTAATCTTCCTCTTCGCTTGGAACTATAATTTTTGATTTTTCTTTTTAAGTATTTCGGGTAAGCTGAATGTTTTGATTCTCCATGCAGCGGAGCACAACTATGGAGCAGTGGTGTCGCTCTGGTTACCAGTAATTCTGGTATATTTCTCTTAACCACGCATCTAAATGAACCATATAGCAAATCCATGGATGTCTCATGTTCCTTAATTTTGCTTCAGGTTTATTTTATGGACACCCAGATTTGGTATGCTATTTTCTCCACTATATGTGGTGGTGTCATTGGGGCCTTTGATCGTTTGGGAGAGGTAATATTTTCTGGATCCATTCCACTCACTTCTTTTACCCTTGTTGTGTTACTGCAACAAAATAAAGGTTTCAAATTTGCTGAGGGTATTAAAGAGCGTTTGAGATGCTTCTTTTAAACTGTTCATATCGCATTCTGTGTTTCTACTCATTCGATTAACATTCTTGCATTATATCATCTCGTTGTTTTAATTAGTATACAATCTTCTAATGCCTTAATGTCATTGTTTTTACTTTAGTCCAAATGGTTCTTAAACTACTATTTCTTCCAATTGGTTGATATCTAGTTGTCCAACAGTGGCTATGATATTCTTTAAGAAGTGCCTTTGACTATCGTTCAAAAGCATATCTTCATTAGATATCACAGACGCAACTGTGAAAATTGATGCATCGTCCTGCATGACAATATTATAACACATAAACTCATCTGTATTCTTCTTCCAGATACGAACGCTTGGAATGCTAAGGTCAAGGTTCCAATCATTACCTGGTGCTTTTAACACGTACCTGGTTCCTTCTGATAAAACAAGGAGAAGAGGGTTTTCCTTGTCGAAAAGATTTGCAGAGGTTAAACAAGATTGATGCTCGTTTGTATCTACAAAATGATTCTTGGAAGAATGTTGCCATACACATCTACTAAATTATATCTGTATGCAGGTCACAGCAGCAAGAAGAACTGAAGCGGCAAAATTTTCCCAACTCTGGAATGAAATAATTTGCAGCTTCCGCGAGGAAGATCTCATTAGTGACAGGTAACAACTTAGATATTATACCGTCTTCGTTATGAATCCCATATAACGTCGTCTTATAACCAATTATTTGTTCAGGGAGATGGATCTGTTGCTTGTTCCATATAGTTCAGACCCTAGTTTGAAACTAATTCAGTGGCCACCATTTTTGCTTGCAAGCAAGGTTTGTGATCTTCTTTTGCCATCACAAATACCATTTTTTCTTGTTGCTAAATTTTTCTTCTTGTTACAGATACCGATAGCATTGGATATGGCAGCTCAATTTCGAACAAGAGATTCTGACCTCTGGAAGCGCATATGCGCAGACGAATATATGAAATGTGCTGTCATTGAATGCTACGAATCTTTTAAACATGTCTTGCACACCTTGGTAATTGGGGAGAATGAGAAAAGGTATTTCCTCATTCATCAGAGAAGTTCTTGATTATGATTCATGAAGCACTCAGAATATTCATTAAAATCTTAAACGATACCCGCGCTACAACATTTCTCATCCATTGAAGCTACTGTCTCTCTAATTAGTTCTGATCATAAATGTTCTGTGCCATGTCTCAACTTTATTTGCTGACGTAGTGTAGAAACATTGCTCCTCGTAAGACTTTGGCATATATATGTGCTTCAACATTCCTCTATTTTGATCATAAAATAGTTTCTTTAACCTCTTGCATATATATGTGCTTCAACCTGAATTTCAGTCCCCTCTTTGAGTTTTAAATTCATTTGAAAGATGCTAAAAAAATATATAATACCACAGGATTATTGGTATCATCATCAAAGAGGTGGAGAGCAACATATCAAAGAATTCCTTCCTTTCGAATTTCAGAATGGCTCCTTTACCTGCTCTTTGCAGTAAATTTGTCGAGCTTGTCGGAATCTTGGTAAGTGAATCACATACTTCTGCTATCATTGTTATTGATTTAAGATTGTTCGTGGTAGATACTTTTTATGCCAGAGAGGGTGCAGCCAAATATAGGTCTGTTTGGGATTCTAAGCCAGGTTGGCTACCACTTTCAGTAGGAATTCATGTTGTGAACCCTTTTAAGGGCTTGCTTAGTTGGGTAAAATGCCACTTCATTACTAATTAATGTAGTGAGACAGAGAACAAACCGAAGATTAAGAATAAGTTTTGATGGAAGTGATAATACTTGTGAACTGTTAATGTTATCTGCGAAACTAAATAATTATGGGTAACTTATGATGCTCCAGAAAGATGCGGACCCATCCAAAAGAGACACAGTGGTGCTGTTGTTGCAAGATATGTTGGAAGTGGTGACTCGAGATATGATGCAAAATGAAAACCGGTTAGTGGACTATATATCTATACTTAGAGAATTGGAAAGTTTGTTAGTGCCTATGTGAATATGTATATATATATTGTATCCACACAAACAAGAATAAACATGGGTGGCACCTTTCTCCAGTGAATTGGTAGAACTTGGGCATACTAACAAGGAATCCGGAAGGCAACTTTTTGCTGGTACTGACGCAAAACCTGCTATACTATTTCCTCCAGTGGCAACAGCTCAATGGGATGAACAGGTAAAGGCTCAAAAAACATGATATAAGACTAATCCTAAGGGATACTCTGCATTCTGGAGACCATTTTCAACATTATGATTTAATTCAATGTTGTAGATAAGACGCCTTCATTTACTCTTGACGGTAAAAGAATCTGCAATGGATGTTCCGACAAACCTTGAAGCGCGAAGAAGGATTGCCTTCTTCGCAAATTCACTATTTATGGATATGCCGCGAGCTCCTCGTGTCAGAAATATGCTCTCCTTCAGGTCTGTGCTCCGGTTATCATTATTTCTTAACATAATCCATTCTCCTTGGATGATACCATGTGCTATCTATATTCTCCAATTTAGATTTCCCTACAGTTTAGGAATCCATCTTTTCCAGTTTTTTCTTTCTTTCTTTGGGCTGGAATGAATGTAAAATATACAGTCCGTATAGTTGATACTATTATGAATTCCTACTGCAGAGAGGAGCTGTTCCTTATCAGTAACCTTAGAGTTATCTTTTTGCATTTGCAGTGTTCTAACTCCGTACTATAGTGAGGAGACTGTCTACTCTAAGAACGACCTGGAAATGGAGAATGAAGATGGTATATCGGTTGTATACTATTTGCAGAAGATCTTCCCAGGTATGTCTTATTGATGAGCTCTTGTTTTGGATTTAGTTACTTCTCAATGCTTTCGGTAATTGATATGGCCCGCCATTTCAGATGAGTGGACTAACTTCTTGGAGCGGCTTGGTTGTAAAGATGAAACTGCTGTTTTGGATAGTGAAGAAAATATATTGCAGCTTCGCCATTGGGTTTCTTTGAGGGGACAGACTTTGTTTAGAACAGGTAATTTATACCATCCACGCCTACTTATATTTTGCTATATGGTTTTTTGTTGCTTACAGCTTTTTGTATCCTGCAGTTAGAGGAATGATGTATTACAGGCGGGCACTGAAGCTTCAGGCTTTTCTTGACATGGCTACTGAAACAGGTGAGGCATGATTACTTGACTTGTGTGTTGAACTAAAATCAGTTACAAAGGTGAAACGTGCAAGTGTTGTCAACTGACTGTATTATGTCATTTTTACCCTCTACAACCAACCAAAATACTGAAGCAGTGTTGATCAAATGTGTTAAGTATTCGTAGTTCCATATCGAACACATGTTCAATATTCTGGAGTAAGTACTTATAACATTTCTTGTGTTTACAGAAATTTTAGCAGGGTACAAAGCCATTTCAGAGCCAACTGAGGAGGACAAGAAAATTCAGAGATCCTTGTACGCTCAGTTAGAGGCAGTAGCAGATCTCAAATTTACTTACGTTGCTACCTGTCAGAACTATGGAAATCAGAAGCGTAGTGGAGACCGGCGAGCTACTGACATCCTGAACCTGATGGTTAAGTAAGTCCCTCCTCCATCCTTTCTGCTGAATAGATTCCAGAAACTTCTTCTTTCATGCATTGGTTGGTTCCCTGGTTAGTCTCATTTTTCATATCCAATGCTGCAGCAATCCCTCTCTCCGTGTAGCATACATTGATGAGGTTGAGGAACGAGAAGGAGGAAAAGTGCAGAAAGTGTTCTACTCGGTGCTTATCAAGGCTGTTGAAAATCTTGATCAGGTTTTTTTACTATTTGAGTTTTTAACAAGATTAACTAAAAACTATCTCCTATTCGAGAACCCCCAGATTTTCAAATTTGTATCTGTTGCTTTTTAAAGGAAATATATCGGATAAAATTGCCTGGTCCAGCAAAAATAGGAGAAGGAAAGCCCGAAAATCAGAATCATGCTCTCATTTTTACAAGAGGAGAAGCTCTCCAGGCTATTGACATGAATCAGGTAAACTATATTTCCCCAATCGACAGTTTCCACAACCAAAAACATAGTACACTATTCCTTGTTGGAAGACTTTTACTTACCATAGTATCTACTTAATAGGACCATTACTTGGAAGAAGCGCTGAAAATGAGGAACCTGCTCGAAGAGTTCAATGAAGACCATGGAGTACGTGCACCCACTATTCTTGGTTTCAGAGAACATATTTTCACTGGCAGGTATTTGGGAAATTTGGTAATCATTTCCTTTTTTGTTGAGTTATAGTGTTTCCTTCTTTTTGCTAGCTGATATATATATGTACTTGCAGTGTTTCTTCTTTGGCTTGGTTTATGTCAAATCAAGAAACAAGCTTCGTGACCATTGGGCAGCGAGTCCTGGCAAGTCCCCTAAAGTATGTCATGGTGTTCCTTCTTTCATTCTACACAATATAGCTTAACATGAAATATCAAGCTTAAACTCTCAAAGCCATGTGTTGAGCATTATAACTAAACATTAAGTAGCTTTAAAGATGTGATTCCTTTTCGAAGTCATTTTAATCACACAAGCACCTTGGATTTCTGATTTCAGGGTCCGGTTTCACTACGGTCACCCTGATGTCTTTGACAGAATCTTCCACATCACTCGGGGTGGCATCAGCAAAGCATCACGCGGCATAAATCTTAGCGAGGATATCTTTGCTGGTTGGATTCTGAACCTTACTTCTATAAGGAAAATAGTTATATGTTTCCTTCATGATTTACTTATGATTGATTCATTTATGTATCTAGGTTTCAACTCAACTCTGAGGCGTGGCAATGTCACTCATCATGAGTACATCCAAGTAGGGAAAGGAAGAGATGTTGGTTTGAACCAGATATCTCTCTTTGAAGCCAAGGTTGCTTGTGGCAACGGTGAGCAGACATTGAGTAGAGATCTCTACAGACTAGGGCATCGTTTCGATTTCTTCCGCATGATGTCTTGTTACTTCACAACAGTAGGCTTCTACATCAGCTCGATGGTATCTTCTGATCTTCAAATATCAAACTGAGTTTAGCATTGACTCGTAATTTGCTTTTAAAAACACATAACATAACGGAGTTATTCTTCTTTGTATTACAGATTGTTGTCCTCACAGTGTATGCATTCTTGTATGGAAGACTTTATTTGTCATTGAGTGGGGTGGAGGAGGCAATAGTAAAGTATGCAGCGGCTAAAGGAGATAGTTCGCTCAAGGCAGCAATGGCGTCACAGTCAGTAGTGCAATTGGGTCTGCTGATGACACTACCAATGATAATGGAGATTGGGCTAGAGAGAGGATTCAGAACTGCCTTGTGCGATTTAATCATAATGCAGCTTCAGTTGGCGCCTGTCTTCTTCACCTTCTCACTTGGAACAAAGGTTCATTACTATGGACGGACGATACTACACGGGGGAGCAAAGTACAGAGCAACAGGGCGTGGATTTGTGGTGAAGCACGAGAAGTTTGCAGAGAATTACAGAATGTATTCAAGAAGCCACTTTGTGAAAGGAATGGAGCTGATGGTACTTCTGATATGTTACAGGCTTTATGGGAAAGCAACAGAGGACTCAGTGGCGTATGCGCTTGTGATGGGCTCAACCTGGTTCCTTGTTGGTTCCTGGTTGTTCTCACCGTTCCTTTTCAATCCCTCGGGATTCGAATGGCAGAAGATAGTTGATGACTGGGATGATTGGAACAAATGGATAAGCAGCAGGGGAGGCATTGGAGTGCCAGCAAACAAAAGCTGGGAATCCTGGTGGGAAGAAGAACAAGAGCACCTGCTTCACTCTGGATTTTTCGGAAAGTTCTGGGAAATCTTTCTCTCCCTCCGCTACTTCATCTACCAATACGGCATTGTCTACCACTTGAACTTAACCAAGGAGAGCCGACTGGGAAAACAGCAGAGCATAATAGTTTACGGACTGTCGTGGCTCGTGATAGTTGCAGTGATGATCATACTGAAGATAGTGTCAATGGGGAGAAAGAAATTCAGCGCGGATTTCCAGCTGATGTTCAGATTGTTGAAGCTGTTTCTCTTCATCGGATCAGTGGTGATAGTAGGAATGCTATTCCACTTCCTGAAACTGACGGTGGGAGATATAATGCAGAGTCTATTAGCGTTTCTACCAACGGGATGGGCTCTGCTTCAGATCTCGCAAGTCGGGAGACAGTTGATGAAAGCTGTAGGAATGTGGGGATCGGTTAAGGCTTTGGCTCGAGGATATGAGTACATAATGGGAGTTGTTATCTTCATGCCAGTCACGGTTCTCGCGTGGTTCCCTTTCGTCTCTGAGTTTCAGACTAGGCTCCTCTTTAACCAAGCGTTTAGCCGTGGCCTTCAGATTCAGCGTATTCTTGCTGGTGGTAAGAAACAGAAATGAGACTTCACCACCACTTTTACTCTTCTTTAAAACAATTCTCTGATTTTTCTTATCACTCTACTGCTTCTTCCTCTAATCTCTTACTACGGTTGGTTGATGTGTTTGTGTATCCTTTAACAAAAAGTTTCCCTTCTTTTATAAGTAAATGTTCAGAATTGATGTGTAACAGATTACATTGTGAGAAACACATACTGATAGGAAAAAAAAAAGTGAAGAAACTGTTATTTGTGTTTTTGAAACTGCTAAAATCTGCTACATTGGTCACCGATAACTAACTGATCGTAGAAAGTACCCAGTTATATTTGTGTTTTGTTTTTCTTGCTGCTTTTTCAAACTTTTACGACTACAGTAGCTCCAAAAACATGCGATGAAACATCCGAAATGAACATAGCATGTCGAAGATACAAAGGAGAGAAATCAGTAGGTAGAGTTATAAATGCTAACACCTGACATTGTCTCTTGAACTTCGAAAATTTGTTTACCTACAAGTAGAAGATTCTACACCTCTAAGAAAGGACCTACGCCACCATATTTGAAACGCCTTGCTGAGATTAGGACACTCAGTCCCATGCTTAGAGAACCACCTGAACCATTCCATGAACACTTGATACTGCTGCTTTAGCGGTAGCGTTAACAGTGTTTGCCCCATCCCTTCCTCTACCTCCTTCATGTCTAATCCCTTCTTGCATCTTTGTAGCCACCCAAAATCTACTAACATTGGCCTGAACCATGCTTCTACTAGGCCCGCTCTTGCTTCTCCTCCGCATTGCACTCTCCTTTTTCCCATTGCAATGAACATTACCCCTGTTACTCTGCTTAATTCGTACCTCACCATTGGCGATGCCTTCTCATGCATTTCCACTAACCTTCTTTGGTTCCCCCACATCTCCACAAATTCCTCTGCTATTTCCCGATCTATCATGATTTCCAACAGCCAGTTTATGTTCTCTACCTCCCTCGATATACCTTCAATCAATGGCTTTCCTTTCCTGCTACTACTATTGTCCTCTTCAAACAGCTTAGCTAGTGAATCCACACAGTACTTGCCTGCTCTATATATGTCTTCCTTGTTGATCTCAGGCTGTTCTTTCTCGTACACTGAACTTTTGCAAAGAAGACCCTTCACCAACGATTTGAGCTCGTTTCTAGGATTTACATCACTGCAGGAGGTTATTGACCAAACCAGCTGCTTTGATAAGCTGTCTTGTGAGTTTTCTGTCTCGTTTGAATTAAATCTTGCCAAAATTTCGCTGGTTGTAGCATCATCAAAGTTATAAATTGCAAGAACTCTCCTCAGCTTTTCCTCTTCGTCCTCTGTCCAAGGAACAGCTTCAAGATATTTCAGACAGGACAAGACAGCTCTTGAAAATTTGATTCCAGCCGCTATCTGTTTGTAGTGCAGAAACTTTGTTAGCTTCATCAATCACAACGATTTGTTTACGGAAAACAATGAGTATCAATCTAACACGCAGAGAAGAACAAAGTTACACACAACGGTGGTTCACACTCAAAGACAACGATACTAGATTGATAAAACCAGATATGTCAACAAACACAAGCAAAAGTATCTTCGTCTCGAAAAAAGAGAAAATTGTACAAGTACAACACACAGCCACTCCATGTTCATAGAGTAAAATGCAACATTTTAACTGATCAACTAGAAAAAACGTTAGCAGTAAGTAGATTGCACAAACATTTTTTGGGCCTCATGATGAAGTTTGAATCATGAACCGCAGCCTAGTCTGTAGCTGAAAGCTAGATTGTCCAATCCCTCAAGGCAACAAAATCGAAATACTTACGTCAACAATGTACTCTAAAATACATCCTATCAAATTGTAGATTTCTTCATATCTATACTTTGAAGAACAATCTGAGGCTCAAGGGTTTAACCAAAGAGGGGAAAAAGGCAGAGTCTTATCAGCAAGTCAAATGTAGATAACGAAGATGAGCTATATAGTAACTAAAGCCAATATTCTAACATTAATTAAAGGATAAGCTATATATAGTAACGAAAGCAGATATGTTTAATAACAAGAAAAACACATCTATCTCAATCTCAATTCCAAACATTTATCAAGTGTTGAAAAATCGCCAAGAGCGAAATAGAAGAAGAAGGAAGAGCATTATCCCAACCTCGAGTACATCAATGGCTCTGTAAACACCCATTTTCATAAACTTGTTGATAATGCCATTACTTTCCTCAAACATGAGTTCTACAGTTTCCCTGAAAACACTTAGATTCTCAACATGAGAAACTTCCATCCTGCATGTCTTCTTCAATCCTAAAGATGAAGACTTCTCCGCAATCAACGCAGCGAAAACATCCGAATTCGCTGCTAAAACCTCCGAGCTCAGCTCCAGCACCAAAACCCCGCCATTTCTCCCCTTCAGACTCAACCTAGCGTCGTGACCCGAACCCGAATCTGAGACAGTTGCCTCCATCTTCGGCGCTCGGAAACTCTCTGAACGCAGATTTGGTGCTGAATCTGCAACCACATCTTCTTCGTGAGTGCTTTTTTGCATTGTATTGATGGTGGGATCCGAATCTATGGGAGAAACCCGACCCGGAGATAAGATCCGACGCGGGTCGATTCGACCTATTAAAGCAGATTTCGAGCTCTGCGGTGAGCAAGGAACCGATTTGGGGGCCGGTTTATCAACACTGTCCGGTTTGGTCCTCTGATGAGGCGGCGCTTTGGCTGGTATGTGGTTACGAGATGAAATTGAAAGAGCATCAGGACTCGCCGGAGGAACGGCGAAAGAACAACACCACGATCGCCGCCGATATAGAGGTCCGGTGCCGGAATATGTAGGTTTACGGAGGTCGGAGTCGCCCATTGTCATCATGAGAGAGAGAGAGAGAGAGAGAGAGAGAGAGAAGTGAGGTGGTGGAGTAAAGGGGAGATTATACTGTTTGCTTTCTATTTCTGTTTCTGGTTTTTCCTTTTTGTTTTATCTTTTTAACATCTTGTTTTTACTTTTTTTCTTCTTTATTTTTGTCTCATAACTCAAACTTTTTCCATTCGTCATGAAAATTTAGTCAATTCCCTAGATTTTCTTGCCAAAAGATTAAAACTTGTGATTGGCAAACTGTGCTATCTTTTTTTTTTTTTTTTTTTCCATGTGATCTGACTTTATATATCAGAAAATGTACATCACTTCATCATTACAAGCGAGTAAACCTAGCCAACCCCTAACTACAAAAACCATATCATACTTACACCAAAAAATGCACACTATAGATAAAGATTAGCCACAACCAACATAGCTAATCCAAAATCATATCTATACCAAAAAAATTGCCAACCTAAGACCAACAAACGAGACAAAAGCCATCTTAAACAGAGGAAGAACTTTTTTCACCATCAAAGAGTTCCTTTAATCAGAAGGAATAACCCTGAGCTATATAGGACTGAACACGATTTTTTATAATTATACTTTGGGCAATGAGAAAAGCCCTTATGTTGATGGCCATGACTTCAGTCTCCACTCTCCACTCTTCAAAAGCCCAAAACCCTACGCATTTCATTAGCTTGAAACTGGAAATTACGCCATGCTTTCGACCTGAGCAAAGCACCCAACAATTCTGTAGCATCAAGAGCAAAGCACCCAACAATTCTGTAGCATCAAGAGCAAAGATAATCTTGTTGAGTTTGTGACTAAACATACTTTCCGCAGCCCAAACAAACTCAAAAGTCTTCCATCCTGTAACGATCTCATGTTGGAGAAAGCTCTTCGACTATGCATCACTACTTTTCCATCAAAGTCCCTGAAAACCCAAGAGAATCCACATAGCTGTTTTTTTTTTTTTGCACCAAGCAAAACCAATGTTGCATTTAAGCCAAAGATCAGGTGGCCTCTTCCACTTCTTATTTCCTTCAGTAAGTCCATGGTTCACTTGAGGTTCCCTTCTATTATCCCAGTAAGTCTATGGACTGTGCCTGAAACCAGGAATTAGTCTCTTCCATAATCTTCAAAGCCGTATATGTGGGAAAAAAGCATTTTCTTTCAAAGAAAAAGTTATTCACGTTCTTCCACAGCCTCTAGAGAATCCAAGGGAAACTTCTCCTGATCTGGATAGAGATTCTAAAATCCTTTTCCATCTTGAGTAGATAATGAATATTTGAGAAAATAGAGACATCATCAAATCCACCATCCGAACAAGGAAAATTAGTAAGAGCCCATACATGTCTTGCTACATGAGAACAAGACATGGTTGATAGTTTTCAATTCCAAACCACGGGATTGACACCTAAGATCCACCTTCAACCCTCTGGACTGAAATCTGCCAGCAACTGAAATAGCACATCTCATAGCCCTCCACAGAAAAAAATCTGATATTTGGAGAAGTCTTTAAAGACCAAACCTTAGACTTAATATCATTGACTTAAGGTAACATTTCAGCTTCTCTGATCAACTCAGCCTTTGTTATCTGATTATATAGCCAATAACAAGATCTCACAGTATATTCTCCACTAAGATTGTGTTGCCAACACCAAAAGTCCTCTCTGTTAAGCATTGGTCTATTTTGCAAGAATGATCTCCAAATATCTTTCATAGAATAGACTCCTCACTTTCTCCAAATTCCAGTTTCTGTTTGGCACATCAATAAGATCACTAATCATCAAGTTTAGTTCAATAAGATCATTTCTAATCAACGGAACACGCATTCCATTATCAAATAACCATGGATCTATCCGAACTTATGATGCAAGTCCATTGTCAACCACTTTTTCAGGCATTTTTTCAATAAATCTCTTCCATGTACAATACTTCTCCAAGGATAGGAGGGCATTTTACCCATTCCTACCATTAAGAATTCAGTATTCTCACAGTACCTACTCATCATCACTCTTGAAAAGAGGCAATTTGGAAATTGCAGAATCTTCCAAGCTTGCTTAGCTAAAAGAGCTTGATTGAAACCTTAGATATCTCTAAAACCCAAACATCTTTGTTCCTTTGATAAACACATATTCTCCCAGCTAATCCAGTGAATTTTTTTTCTTATGTTCCAGTGATTGCCACCAGACATCAGCCATTGCTCCAGTAATCTTTTCACAGGTAATGATAGGCAACTTGAAATAAGACATTGCATAAACCGGCAAGGCCATGTCAACTACCTTAAGCGATATCTCGTTACCTCCTAAAGATAACGTCCTTGCAAACCAACCAGACATCTTGGATTTAAGCCTATCATAAATGTAATCAAGCATTTGCACTTTGGATCCACTGAAATATTCTGGTAGACCAAGATAAGTACATGTTCCTCCTTCATTCAGAATGCCAGTCAATCCTTTGATAGACACCTTTATATGTTCCTCTACTTTAGATCTGAATGTAATTGAAGACTTGTTGATATTGATCCTCTGACCTGTTGCATCACCATACACCTTGAGAATATTCTGAAGAGACTCAGCTTGAGTAAAATTGGCCTTGCAGATGAAAAGGATATCATCTACAAAAAATAGCCGATGCACGACTGGTCCTAATGAAGAGAATCTTATGCCTTAAATAGAACCATTCAACTCGGCTTTGTTCAAAAAATGTGTTAGACCTTCAGTACACATAACGAAAAGGAAATAAACCATCATTAACCTTCGGCTTCCTAATGTTCTTACTTGGTCTCTTCCTTGGTTTGTACTTTTTAGGAAAAAATCCGAAAGAACCTGCCTCAAAGAGACATGTCCTAGAAACCGTTGATCCTTCCTTAAAAGTACCAACACCATCCAGGAAATTTTCTGCCATCCCTTCAGACTGAGTCATTACATCCCTTGGAACTTTAGTCATAGCCATTCAGGAATGGATTGCAGCAGTTTTTGCTCATTCTGCACCTGAACTTTCTTCTATGACAATGCATTCTTAAAAGCAAAATCAAAAACCATGCATTTTCCTTTATCTAGATCCTTGGAGACCAGGAGAGCAGGTTTTAACATCAACATAGTCTTCTGAGCTAAAGGATCCTTTTTGAGACCAGCTAGTGAAGTTCTAACTCTTGCCTCTCGGATCAGTCTTTCCTCTCCATTAGCTACAAGAAGATATTGCCTTATACCTTCTAGAACATCTTCTGATATTCTTGGTCTTCCCGTCATGGGATTTAAACCAATTTGGTCTTCATCAAGTAAACCAAACAAAATATCAGATTCTTTCAGAACCGTGCCACCTTTGTTCTTCTGCTTCGAATCATGAGCTCCACATATACCTTCAGCAGATTTCATTCTCTTCAAAAACAGCAAGCATTTATCTTGTTCATGAGTTAATCTTTGACAACAGTAGCACCTCTTCTGCAACCTTTCATAGTCATTCAATATAGATGTAACTTCTCCCGATGGGAGCTTCACCAACTTAGATCTTCTGAGGGGTTTCAATATATCAAATTTCACCATGGCCCTCACAAAATCTATGTTCTGAGCCTTAGTAGGATCAAAGGCGACCTCAATAACTTGTCCAACAAACTCTCCAAGATCCGTTATTGCAGCAAGAGTGTAATGGTTCACTGGAATATTCCGGATTTGGACCCATACCTCGATATATTGAAGATAATCAGCCGGAGGCCTCTATACCCATCTTTCCATCACGATGGCCCATTGATTATATGTGTGCACACCTTTCTTGAGAATCTCTTCTAAATCATGCTCATGCTAGAAGATGAACTGAAATCATTCTTTTGATAAAGCAACACCTCTAACCCTATCATAGATTTGCCATTTGCGAGGCATATCCAGAATGAGACTCGACAGATTCTGACAGTCAGGATTGAGTATTCTCCCTATGAGACTCATCGCGTTACCTTCACATGAATTATATTGAGGCAGATCTGGTAGTTTATATATCTCATCTTCTACCTCCAGATGCATCACCATCATCGCTTTATCTATGTTTGAAGACATCAAATCTTCAATCTAAACCCACTGATAACCCAAACTTCAATCTTCCAGAAGATCTCTCTAGAAATCACTAATAAACTCTCGATTGCAGCCAAACTCCTAACCTCCTTGTAACAGTATCTCTTGAACAAATCCTAGAAATTTTATTGATTCCTCTCAAAACCTCGAAAAACACTTAATAAAACCCTAGATCCCCTTAATAAAAATGTGTTTATGAGTCAAAGCCCTAATCTCAATCAAAGTCAAAAGACTCTAGTTGAACAAGAGAGTACTAAGCCCAAATAAGGAAAGCTCGAAATTCATCTTCCCACACTCTGTGCTACCTTCTTTTTTAAATTGAGTTTTTGACCATAATTTGTAAAATCAGTTTGAAAGATTTGAATTGTAATTGGTTTGTAATTTTGAATCACTTTTTGTAGAATAGTTAAACCAAAACTTAACTCAATAGTATGAAAATGTCATGTGTGAAGATGTGTTAATTTGAGTTAGCATTTGTTTGGAAAATAACTTATGGCTCCATATCATTAAAAAAATGTATCTTAATTTTATATGAAAATTTTCGTAAGAATTAAAGTTACTAGAAGAGTATTCGCTATGGAATTCTATGTTGTCTAGTTGTTGACTGTTTATGGATTTTTTTTTGTCAATGCGTCCCACACAAATAACAAACGTGTTGAAGGAAAATACGATAGTGGGGTATTTTCCGACGGCTCTTTGACGCTCAAGTCTGTAAAATAGATAGAGAAATAAAAGAAAGACCACGAGGTTGAGACGTGAATACTAGAAAGAAGTCGGAAAACGAAGGAAAAGAGACAGAATGAGATCAGGTTGAAAGGAGTTGATCTTCGATGTATCTGGACGTTTGTGTAAGAAATTTAAGTGGAGAGAGGAGAGAAAACAGAGTATTGATTTGGTATTCAACTTGTATTATTTCATGCAATGGTTGTTTGTATTCTATTGCATAAGTAGGAAAAATACCACAAAGTAAATTCATTGGACGTATTAAAAAAACAAAAACAAAAAAACTGAAAGCAACTGAAAACACCAAAAAAACAACCAAAAAAATAGAACGCCAGGTGAACTAAATGTTTTCAAATACTTTCTTGTAAACAACATAGCCACTTGAGATTGAGTGGTTTCAATTACTACCTCAATGGTTTTTCAGGACAAAGTGATAGCTTCCTTAGCAGTTAGACCTGAGCTAGTAGAACATAAATAGGAGTAATTCAGATTGAGGCATTGTTGGAGGAGTTCCATTCTGGGGGACAGTGGATTGAGTATGAGAACTAGGGACATTCTTGGTTCATGCCTTGTGATCGACTCGATCCAATGTTGTGAAGTCTTTGGACAGTTTCTCATGATATGTCCCACTTCCTTGCAGAGATAGCAAGATTAAGCAGCTAAAGAAGGGGCACTAGTATGAGCAGTAGCTGCTGAAGGAGGGACCAAAAGACAGTTGTGTCTTATTTCCTTGCAATGAGAAGAAGAAAGAGGAACCTACGGGTAATCAACTCTCACTGTGAAGATAGAGCCATATTTCCTTTCAACTTCCAGCACATGATGGAGAGGCTTGGTGGAGTAAACTTCCACCTTGACATGAATCGTACTTATACTGGTAAGATTTTTTTTCCAATCATTCATCTCTTCAACTTCACATATTAATCCTGCAATGTGACTAAGACCTTTTTGATGCATTAGGATGCATTAGGTCAAAATGGACATCTTTAAGGTGAGCCCAAAGAGGAATACATTCCAGAGTTGGAGTTACTTTATCCGGATTTGCAGATCAATGAGCCACATGGAACATGGTAGTATCCATATACCATAATATTTTCTCTAAGACTTTCTCCCTTATATAATCATTGAGAAGCGTTATGAGCATTGATTTGGTTGCAGGGAATACATGTATTTCCATATGTCTTCCTATGCCCCATATGTAGTTCAACACTTCTAGATAAAATTGATATCTTTATGGAGTTCAACCCCTTTGAGAAAGACTTCATCTAGAATTATCACCCTTGGAGTGCCAGAAGGTGAGTGAGAGACATATGATAACCTTTCTAAGGACTTATCCGCAATAGTTTTTACTTTTGATGCCCACGTCTCTGTCACCAGAGCAAGACGAGGAGTGAATTTTTCCGGCGGAGCTATTGGGGGAACATTCAAAGTAGTAGTTTGATAACCTGAGAGAACTACATATCATGGTTTACGGTTGAGGGGTAGAGGATAAGGGTGTATTAGTTTCAGGTTGAGAGGATGAAGTGGGAGCAGCACCAAGAATCTCAGCTTGTATCTAAGCAATAGAAGCAGATTGTTGGATAGCTTTAGAGGCATCAGATGCAAGGGCATTTGGATCTATAATTTGTTTTTCTACTGTAGCTGATGTAGACTTTCTAGATCTAGAAAATTGGGGTTCAAAACTCGGATTTGAAGACCTAGTTGAAAGGAGACTTAACTAAGAGACTAGAACCTGAGATACGGAGGCAACTACAGGAGTGGATAAGGGTGAAGAAGAAGGAGGGGGGATTTCAGTTGCAGGTTGATCAACATTAAGAGATTTGTTGTGATGGGATTGGAGATTTACGAGGAGAGGAAAGAATAAAAGGATAGTTAGAAGAGGGAGGAGGGAAGTAAAAAGGAGACGACGAGCCCGGAGGGTTTGGTTGTAGAGATGGTGGAAGGTTGAGACTACCGACCAAGCCGTAGGGTGAAAAGGAGAATTATGAGCTTTAAAGAACCAGTGGTTGGTCATTTTCGTTGAAAAAAATCATTGTTGACGTAATAGTTTTTATATACCATAAAATGAGCCATGATGAATCTAAAAACTAAGATGCATTTTAACTAATGAATGATAACTATAAAATTGATGGTGAGGATGAAGATTAAACCTGTGAAAGAGGAAGACAAAAATATAAGACAAACTAAAGTCTTGTATTTTTGTCAACATACATTACCTACAAACGAATATTAACATCTCTAGACTTATATAGCATTACACTCCACGCAATATATTTTTTTATTCAAAGAACGCATGATAAAAGATAAAACGAAACTACGCTATATCTCTTAATTGTTAGTTTTATGACTTTTTCTATTTATGTTAAAAAAAATTGGCTTTAAGAAGCATAACATATAAGGTTGGCCCTGCTTCTTGACATATTTATTCGATCAAGTTTTGATCTTGGCAATTTTTTGAATCTGGAATTCTCAAGCTTCTTCATGATTGTGTTCAAGGCTAGTTCAAAGGGCATTCAAAGTGTGCGAAACTGATCCTTAAAGTTATAGTAAAATCTTCAATGGCATTCATGGCTTTCTATACTTTGAAGGAAAGAAAAAACGAAAATTTATTTTCGAAGATTTAGACTTACGGAGAAGATGATAGTCACATGATTTAAACGCATATTTATATATATAATACTTATATATCTCATCCTCTCATGTAAAAAATGCATCATAATATGTAGCTTTCTATCATTCTGATCCAGTTATATATGAGCTTTTTATGCATACAAATAACTTTTATGTCATTCTGATTCAGTTATATAAGAGTTTCTTTATGCTTTCTTAGTTCAAACGTAATGTACATTTTTTAGCAATTTGTTATTAAGTCATGTATGTTTTTATAAATATCAAATACAGTTCCATGACCAATCTCACATGCCTACACTCTATAATGGTCAATCCAATCGATCACACTGCCAAATAGATCACAACAATTATCAGTACAACATTCATCACCCAAAAATTGTTCACATATTATGTGATTTTACACTCTTGGTAAACAATAATCAGTACATCATTCATCGCCAGTTTACCAAATTCTTTGTCATCAACTGTTCACGTTTATCGTGGATAGACATAAATGGTCATAACAAAGAAACACAAAACTCTCAAATGGACACCAAATGAATTTAAAATAACCAACATTCTAGTATAGGCACACAACTCTCAAATGGCCCTGCCAAACAATCCAAACAAAGAAACACAAGTACCAAAAACTTGTTCACATGTTATGTTGCATAAACAGTTTTGATCAACAATAGCAGTACAACATCCATAGCCAATTCTCAAATACTGCGTCATCCAATGTTTACATTCAATATGAATATGCATACATGGTCATAATGACACCAAAATGATTTAAAGCACCCAATATTTCAGACTCCGCACACTACCTAACAATCCAAAAAATTAAATCAACCAACATATCAATAAGCTCCAATCCATCACATACTCCAAAAAACATTCCAAAAGCTAGCATCCCCTATACACACTTTGTTTATGGTCTGCTCACTATCCAAAAAATATTCTTCCACTACCATTATTGGATAACAAGCCCACCAATCTCAAATGGGATTCTTGCAGCTTGTTCTATTTTGACCCACATACTTGCATCTGCCACATCAGTTCACCGATATTCTCACAGTCTTTGGCTTCTACATTTACAAAACAATCTTTTAATTCCCACACCAAGACACACATAAATAACAACACATACATGTACACACTTACATGAACTTCTCCGGTCGATGGGATCCACAACTCCTTAGGCTTTCCAGAAGGCTTTCTTGTCCTAGGTGATAGCAGCACCATTTCCTTTATATGCAGGAAAATTTCCCCGTCCCTTGCATCTAATTATGGATTTATCACACCTTCATAAGTCACCACCCAAGTAGATGTTTTGTAGTAATCCTCTGCCAATGTGGCATAATCAACACCCAACTCATTGGCAGTCATCAGTGCATGACCACAAGAGATCTTAACTTTGTCATACACCATACATGTACAACGTTTCTCATTTAAAAGGACATGGTGCTCCCCATGACTTCACAGCTCCAGCTAGAGACCCGTGTTATCTTACTTGTTTTCACTCCAACTAAGTTTTTAGTCATTTGATTTTCAGCCTTGATGCTCAGTTTTCCTTTACGCTGTTAGACTTCTTCTGACAGGCACCAAACCATCTTGTCATCATACACTGTATAAACATTAGCAGTTCGACGAGCGGCTTATCTTCAACTGCTTGTTCAACGTTTCAACCATGTTACTTGTCATAAGATTGTACATACCCCCTAAACCCTTTTATGGAAGCACCAAATGCTAAAAAGGGTACAAGAACCGATCCTTCCCCTCTTCATCCCTCTCTGTTTCCAAGTCAGCGATTGTCCATGCCCTCGCACATCATCTATTGCTTTATCTTTAGCCCTATAACACTTCATGATGAAGACACACGAAACTCCTCTAGTATCAGTTGCTGCAAATCCATTGCAAAAGGCCCTACTGCAGGCTGTCCATATTTCGCTTTAAATACCGCAGCTATCACACGAGATGTTACCTTTCCCTTATACGCGTTCCTCGATTCAATGGGGCAAATATGGTCAAGCTTCACTTTCTTTAGCTCATAGAACCCCATCCCTTTTATCTCCGTTGCTAAAATCCTCCAATCACAACGCTGATCTGAATTTTGTACAAACCAAATCAAAAGCATTTTGATATTTGTGTTTTTTTGTAACTAGACTTGTCGCTAAAATGCTAATCAATCTTGACCAGCTTCTTGGCTTTCGCCATCAGTCTCTTCACATAGCTGAAAATTCTCCGTCTTTGACAAACAAGAGCCTTTTCTTCGAGAATGGGCTCCACGATCAGCAATCGGAAATATCCGAATTTTTGTCTCGTCGGGAATCGATTTTGGGTTTTTTCCAAATTGGTCAAACGCCGAATACGCGTAGAAGAAGACCCTTTCTCTTATTCGTCGAAGTCTATCGGTGTAGAATCTATGATGGGTTTGCTTTTACTCTGACAAGTGGAGAAATGGAACGAGGGTCATCGCCCCGTAGCTTTATTTGGCTGATACTACTTTTCGATTTGGTTCTTCGAGTCGCCGGAAACGCCGAAGGTTCTTCTCCTGTTTCTGTCTTTATATGAACTATTTTGCCTTAAGTTTAGTAGGGATTATCATTCTGGTTGGTTTCATTGGTAGCACTTAAGGTTTTAAAACAAAGATTGTGATTTGGTGTTGTTAAATTCGAAAACTTTCAGCTTCCGACTGCATCATTTACTTGTTACAGGTGATGCTTTAACTGAGCTGAAAAAAAGTTGGTGACAATAACAATGTACTCCAAATCTGGGATTCCACTCTTGTTACTCCATGTACATGGTTTCATGTTACTTGCAATAAGGAAAATAGAGTTATTCGTGTGTATGTCTCTCTCTCTCTCTCTCTCTCTCTCTCTCTCTCTCTCTCTCTCTCTCTCTGCTGGTTTCTAAGTGAAATGATTCAAGCCTTTGGGAATCTACTGCTTCGTGTTTGCTCAGTGACTTGGGGAATGCAAATCTATCTGGACAACTGGTGCCACAGCTTGGTCAGCTTCCAAACTTGCAGTACTTGTAAGCCATCTCTTCGTCAAGTCCATCAATTTTATAGGATTTCTGAATATAGTATGCATATTCTTCATTTTGCCTGTTCAAAGCCACTGTGACATGAGCTATCTTCGTTGATTTCGTAGATCTTGACAGTACTTCCGTTTGGACAACTTTTCAGTTATACCTTTGCTTTTAAAAGAGAATTCTGGGTAAAAATGTTTTCTCAGGAGTCGAACACATATGTGCGCTTCTGTGGTTGATGCATCTGAATTGAATAGGTCGATCAGATATTTTGTAAATTCACCTTTTATATATCTTTTGCTAGACTTCTTGAGCCTTGTTACTGGAATCCTACATGTTCATCTTTGAGTTTGAATAGATGCGGAGCTAGAACCGTGGCATTATGAAATAAATTTTCAAGCTCGCAATGTCGAATGTCCAATTAGATGAGTAACTGGGGAGTTTGGATTTGTTATTTGTCCAGTGGTGATCTCAACTCGACATATTTGCGTTCCTGCTGCAAAATGTTTTCCAATCTGATTTACTTACAAAAATATAGTTTCCACTTTTATGTATGTATTACTATCTTGTTTGCTACATAATGCATTATGTTTTCTGTAACATGGATTTCCAGTTAAATAGTTTTCGAAATTTCCAATATCAAAAATATAATTAAGCGAAGCTTAATGACAGGGAGCTTTATAGCAATAACATTACTGGGGTGATACCTGAGGAGCTTGGAGGCTTGAGGGAACTAGTGAGCTTGGATCTTTACATGAACAAAATAAGCGGTCCAATCCCATCGTCTCTTGGCAAACTAGAGAAACTCCGGTTCTTGTATGTACCCCACACTCTCTTTCTTCATTTTAAAGCTTTAATATTCCGCTTCATTATTTACAGTTTCAGAATTAGGTTGTATTTCTTTCCTAGAAAACTATTGCGTCTATGTGCTTGGAAATTCTGGCATCTTTAGAAGAGTGAGAAGTAAAGGATAAATTGGAAAATATCCTGCCTTAGGCTTGGATAGAACCAGCTGAGGCTGCAATTTTTTTATTGAATCTCCTATCATCAGAAACTTCAGTGTACATGTGTAGTGTGAATTTAATTAAAAAATAGAGGCTAATTGTACAAATTTAATTAAAAAAATTCAGTCATTATACAGTTTGATAGATTTTCAAAACATCAATAAAATTTATGTTCTTCTAATTGTTTTAATAGATAAATCGTATTTGTTGGGTGTTTCTCATTTTGAACTCTTTACTGGTTCATATCAATGACATAGTTTTCTACTATATGTGGTCAGGCGTCTCAATAACAACAACTTATCTGGAGAAATTCCAAGGTCCTTGACTGCTGTGTTGCTGCAAGTTCTGTAAGTGTAACTTCATCTCTCCTGAATTATTCTGTTCATTTTCAAATATTTGTTGGTGCAATCTTGATTTACGACAAAAATGACATTTCCTGACATGCAGGGATGTCTCAAACAATCGGCTCAGTGGAGACATTCCTGTTAATGGTTCCTTCTCCCTGTTCACTCCTATTAGGTTTTCCTTCTTGTCCCTCGTTTTATTCTCGATAGAGTGCTCACAATGAGTTACTAATTTTTTAAAAATTATCTGCAGTTTTTCCAATAATAATTTTAGGCAGCTTCCTGCATCTCCGCCTCCTCCTATCTCTCCTCCACCACCTTCGCTTTCAGGTTTTCCATTTTGTGCCTTTCATTCTCTTCTGTGTGTTTCTTGTTGGTTCTTTTACATTTTTCAGTGTCTAATTTTTACGGTTCTGGTTGGCACAAAAAATAGTTTTTGGAAGGTTATCTCCAGTGGTATGATATTAGACCAGTAAACTCTTTTTTATTTATGGTTGCACATTGGAAGAGAATCTGAAACTGTGAAAAGGCATTTAGTGGTTATGTATTTGGATGACTATTTTATGGTTATTATTCTTTTTTTTTTGGGCAAACATGGTTATTATTCTTTAAATATAATTTTTTGTTATATATTTGACATATCTTCACTAGGATTGATAGCACTTTTCATTTGAATTAGACAATTCTGACATGCTAGTTTGCCAAAGTAGAAAAGAAGGCTTTATGGATACTCCTAAAAAAGAGTGTTCATGGACAATTTGTGGGTAACATGGGCCATGAAGATCTATTTGACACTCTCTGTGATCTGAAAAATGTATTAGCTCTTTCACATTTGCTCAAACATTCCACTTGGTTGATAAATCAACAAATTTTTTTATAGAAATTCTTCAATGTGTCACGCAATTGCGAATGAGTTTTGTATTTATCTCATACTCTCAGGGAGTCGAATGACTGCAGCAATAGCAGGGGGAGTTGCTGCAGGTGCAGCAGTTTTATTTGCTGGTCCAGCCATTGCGCTTGCTTGGTGGCTGAGAAGAAAACCACAGGATCACTTTTTTGATGTACCTGGTTAGTCAACTGTCTTCATCTCTTTTCCCATTGAAGCTTCTTTTGCTGATTTTCCATATTTTGCAGCTGAAGAAGATCCAGAGGTTCATTTAGGACAACTTAAAAGGTTTTCCTTGCGTGAACTGCTAGTTGCTACAGATAACTTTAGCAATAAAAATGTGTTGGGTAGAGGTGGTTTTGGTAAAGTGTATAAAGGACGGTTAACCGATGGCTCTCTGGTGGCTGTGAAAAGGCTAAAAGAAGAACGTACCAAGGGTGGGGAACTGCAGTTCCAAACGGAGATTGAGATGATCAGTATGGCCGTTCATAGGAACTTGCTCCGGCTTCGTGGATTTTGCATGACTCCAACTGAAAGATTGCTCGTTTATCCCTACATGGCTAATGGAAGTGTTGCTTCTTGTTTAAGAGGTACCTCATTCTTTGTTCTAAAAGTTAGAATTCCCTCCTGTTTCTTCAATTTGTTCTTCGATTACATATTATATATTACCGGCGGGTTTAAAAGTTGTTCTGCTCTCTAGCTGGTGCATGAAATATCTTAGCAGCGAAAATCAATGCTGTTATGGTAAATTAAGAAGAATTTCTGATCGTAATATAATTTTGTTTTGACTGGCTTTATATTGGATCAATTAGTATCTATCTTATCTTTGATTTTTCCTGTTTAGAACGTCCTGAATGTAATTTGGCACTTGATTGGCCAAAAAGAAAGCATATTGCTCTGGGAGCAGCAAGGGGGCTCGCGTATTTACATGATCATTGCGACCAAAAAATCATTCACCGGGACGTGAAAGCTGCAAATATATTGTTAGATGAAGAGTTTGAAGCTGTTGTTGGAGATTTTGGGCTCGCAAAGCTCATGAATTATAAGGACTCCCATGTGACAACTGCTGTACGCGGTACAATTGGCCATATAGCCCCGGAGTACCTTTCGACAGGAAAATCGTCAGAGAAAACTGATGTTTTTGGGTACGGGGTCATGCTTCTCGAGCTCATCACTGGACAGAAGGCTTTTGATCTTGCTCGGCTTGCAAATGATGATGATATCATGTTACTTGACTGGGTATGTTTTATGGTTTCCCTATCATCTTTTTGAGTCCAAATTGTCATTTTTACAGCGAAGATTGTTTGACTGTTTGTATTGTGGATGATAAGGTGAAAGAGGTTTTGAAAGAGAAGAAGCTGGAAAGTCTTGTGGATGCAGAGCTTGAAGGAAACTACGTGGATAAAGAAGTGGAGCAGCTGATTCAAATGGCTCTGCTCTGCACTCAAAGTTCTTCGTTGGAACGTCCCAAGATGTCAGAAGTGGTGAGAATGCTTGAAGGAGATGGCTTAGCCGAGAAATGGGAAGAGTGGCAAAAGGAAGAGTTGACACATGATTTTAACTATCATCAAGCGGACATCAACTGGCTCATCCCAGAATCCAATTCCCATATCGAAAACGATTACCCCTCAGGTCCAAGATAACATCATTTAGAAAAGGTCATGTGGGTTCTTCAACAAGTAAATAGATTGGTGGAGTTTTAAGAAACAAAGCCCGACAATCACGTTTGAATCTAAGCACTACAACACAAATCATTTCTAGGCCGTCCACTTTAGCCTAAAACAATAATATGTTTACAAACCAAGAAAAGAAAACCCATCTTCTATTGAGCAAGGAAAAAATACGTTAGCATTGAGTTTAAATTAACGCAGCAGTTTCAAAACCATGTATACTCTTTCGATCTTTTACTGTTAAAAGAACGGTTGCTGCAAGTCTGAAGAATTGAGTTTAAATTAACGCATCAGATTCTTCAAGTAACTCCATTACTGTATATTGCCTCTCTATCCTTCTCAATGAGAGTATGCGTAATATCTGAACTTGGGAAGTAAGCAATTGGAACAATGAACCAGTCAAAGAAGCATCAAGCTTTTTACACACATGACAAAATCTTCTGCAACTTCGAGCCAAACTCCAGATCATATGCAACCAAAAAACTTCATGGTGTTGGAGTATGTTATTGTAACCCGAGAGATTAGTCTTCTGGAGACTATGACAATGATCCATAGGGGAAACCAAGTGATGTACTGTGGAAACCAACAACTATTAACTTCATGACATGAAGAATAATCACCTCTTTCCAAGACCAAAGCAAACCTTCCACTGCTCTCAGTACCTTTCTAGATGGCTCTATAAACATGGTTTTGGTGACAGCAATATGGTGGCATTTGATCATCTTCTTGTAAGAGCTTCCTTCAGGTCCCGTAGCATTGTCACTACAAAAATACAGGGCCATTTGCGAATGCCAAATTCGTAGCAAAACGATAATTGTGAGAAAGTTGCGACGAAAATCGATTCATCGCAAGTAGCTCGCCGCAAATAAAATTTCTTCGTAATTTGGTCGTAAATTTTGCGACGAAATAAAAATGGTCGCAAAGTCGTCGCAAATCTTTTGCGGCTATATTGCGACGATTCTTTTTTGTTGTCGTAAAGAATCGTAGCAAATATTTACATATTTACGACTAAACTGCGACCAATTTTTTTTTTTTTTTTTAAAAGAGTAGTTCGTCGCAATTTAGTCGCAAATACAAACGTGCGATTAAATTACGACGAATTTATATTTTATAAAATTTTCGTAGACGTCGCAAATTAGTCGCAACGTATTTGAAATTAAAAAAAATCAGTTAATAAAAATAAATTAAATAAAATATTATAATAAATTAAAATTCTAATAAAAAATAATTTTTATATAATGTATTAAAATTAAGAACCGAATATTTTACATAAAATGTATTATAAAAAAAAAAAAACAAATGAAGCCAATAAAAAACAAAAATACGGAATATACGTCATATCAAACTGAGATCTGGATTCCGATGCGTCTCCCGCTCCCCCGACGTTGCTGCATCATCGACGCAAAAGCTAGGTTAGTCTCCGCCAAAAAACCGAACAAGATATCGTAGCTGTTATTCTTCTCTTGCAGCTCCTTGATGCACTTTTAGGCTTCATCTAACTTCTCGGCCATGACTGAAGGATCGGCTGCGGGTGTCGGAAGGGGACAAGTCGGGACTCCATCTGAATCAATACGTAGTGATCCCGTACCGACGATTTTCCCTTTTTTACCGGGAGCAACCTGTAAAATAATTTATAATGATATAATGTTATTTGGATTTACAGTAAATTTTTTTATAATAAATTATTTTACGAAATCGAAGTTTTACCTCATAAACTATGCCATTAACGGCCGCATGGATCAATTCTATGAACTGACCATCTGGAGTGGGCTGAGACTCCATTTCCTCGACCTGGGAAGTGACATCGTGGTGAAGCTTCTCGACGCGTCTATCAACCCACGTTACATCCGACTTCTTGTGCGTCTTCTCCTAAACCCCCGACATAGTCGCCGGAGCGTCTTTATCCTTTACCTGAAAAATGAGAAACAAAATTAAGTTAAGCACCATTAAAATTGATCTTAAAAAAATTAAGTAATTGTAAATTATACTTACAATATTCGGGTCTGTTCCCAAAAAGAATGTTGGCCAGACACATGCTTAGCAATCTCGACCCCATTGACCTTCGAGAGACGAGCCGCGAAGCATTGGCCGCTACGAACCTCCGAGATCGGACTCTTCCAAAAAGCGATCAGCCCATCCTAGACCTTGGACTCAATCCACCTCGGCTTCGCTTTCTTCAGATTTTTCTTCCACTTCTTCTTCCACCGACCGACCTGATTGTTGAGACGTTGCATCCCCTTCTTCTCGAACTCGGCCCGTACGAGTTCAGTGATCCCGATGTCCCAGTTATATTTTTGCTATTCACAAATAAAATTTAAAATTAGTCTAATAAATAAAAAAATTAATTAAAAAAATATAAATTTAAATAACATTTACCGCAAATGTGTGAAACCATCTGTTGACGACTAAAACTGGAACATATGTCTAGTTCGGATGCACCATCTTGAAATCTCGCTCGATCAGCCTCCGTACGGCATTACCCACTGTCTTATCGTCGTTAAACTTACAAAAACATATATTAGAATTATATTAAATAAATAAACATATAAATAATTATAAAATCGACTAACTTACCATTGGGTACCCTCTGGACGTAGGGGATCTAGTTTCATTAATCCTTCACGTCTCGAGCTAAGAAGAAGTTGCTCCAGTGTCATCTGATTGTACTCCACCGCCTCCTCCTTCTGTTCCTAAGGACCTGGTGGAGGCGACATCGTCTCAGGGACCACGTCGGGAATCCCAAGAAACAGCATCGGCATAGACATCCGCTGAGAAAACCCATAACCACGTACTCGAGGCATCAGTGTAGACGAACTACTGAGGTATCCGGTATAATCGTTAGGGTGGCCAGCCGTCTACAATATTTAAGATTAAAAACAAATTATAATACAAAGCATTTACTAATTTTCAAAAATATTTATAACGTAAACATTTTAAAACATTTATAACGTAAACATTTTAAAACATTCATAACTTAAGCATTCCGGGTAATTAAGTCCAATCCTAAACTAAACCTAATCATTCTAATACATGGAATAATTAAAGTAAAATAAGAAATTAAATAATAAAAACATTAAAACGATTAAGAAGAAAAAATCAAACCTTTCAAAGGTTTGAGAGAGAGAGAAGCTAAAGAGATGGAGATGAGATGAGCAAATGAAGCTCAAAACTCCTTTAGTATATATAGAAGTTTGCTCCGTCGCAATTTCATAGCAAATGCTTAGCAAATTCTCCACCATAAATTTACCCAATCGTATTTCCCGCCAAGATTTGCAATGAATTTGCGACGATTCGTCGCAAAAAGTTCCAAAAAACTAATTATGCGGTAAACAAGTTTTTAATTAACTCGTATTTGCCGCCAATATTTGCGATTGATTTGCTACAAATCGTCGCAAATTGGTCGCAAATATTTGAAATATTTGTGACTGAATTACGATGATCCATAGCAAATCAGTCGCAAATCGTATAAACCTTTTGGAACCATGTACTATAATTATTCGATGTATTTAATGGGTTGGGTATATGCGATGTATCAGTGTTGCTACGGACTTGTGATGAGACGTAAGTCCGTAGCAAAGTCGTAGCAAGTGTTTTTCAATTTAGGGTTTCATTTAGGGTTTAGAGTATAGGGTGAAGATTGGATAGTAACAATAATTGGTTTTCATGTATAATATAAACATTAAGCAAACACAAAATTTTAAAGAAAAAATATATTTTCATTTTTAGACCGTTTTCTGAAAGTTACTATATAAGTTAATAGATACTTATAAGTGAAAGTGTAGCTGAACGCGTATTGGCCTACAACGAATTTGCAAACATTGATGAAGTATTTTATATGGACCTATACTTATGAATGTGGACTATATACAATGTTTACCAAGTAATGATATTCGTTTTTGGGATATAAAACACATTTTACGTATCATAACAAATTCTGATCCAATTTGCTACGAATTTGCTACGATTCGTCGCAAATTCGTAGCAAATGGGATACTAATTGCTAAGGCTTTGCTACACATCCTCGCAATACCGTACCAAATATTTTTTTCATCTATGGATACTAATTCAAAAATGTATAACTATACTTTCGTATATAAATTTAATTATATATATTTATGAAAAGCTTGACATTTGCTACGAATTTGCTACCATTCATCGCAAATTCGTAGCTAAATTGGTTTACAAATTTTTTTTAAAAAGTTCACTAAATACAAACATTAAAGTAAATATTATTAAATTTTACTACTCTTAATCATCTTCTTCGTCATCCGTAAATACAAACATGAAAGTAAACATTATTAAATTTCAGGATCATCCTCTTCGCCAACTTCGTCAGGTTCCCCTTGTGTTTGACCAACTTTCTCTTGCGAAACCCAAACATAATAATTTAGAAAAAAACCTCGAGTATATAAATGCTTCCAAACTATATTAGCTTTCCAACAATGTGTATTCTCTCACTTAACACAAGGGCAGAAAATCAATATTACCATTAGCTTGTGAAAATGGCTCGTTGCTTGTATGGACTACGAATTGATCTAGACCGTCTATAAATTCTTTCATCACTTCACCGGTCTCCGGATTTCTATGGTTGTACATCCATGCCCGAGTAGTGTATAATTCGTGGACCATAAATTGATCTAATTATTATTTTTGTGTTTTGTGTTATGCAAATCGTTTTCAAATTCTTTGCTATTTATAGAGATTCTGAAACTTTTGCTACCCATTTGCTATGAATTTCCTACTAACTTGCTATTACTTTGCGACAAAATTTTCTTCGCTAAAATACGGATACAAAACATTATAAACATTTTAAAAATATCCACTTAACACTTTGTATATAAATTTAATTATATATATGAAAAAACATATGCCAGATTTGCTACGAATCTCCTATGATTTGTAGTAATATGGTACTTAATTTTTAAAAAAAAAAAACTAATTAAATAGAAACATGAAACTAAACAATATTAAATTTAACTACCCCTAATCATCTTCTTCGACATCCGTAACATAATTCGGTACGTTGTCATCATCCTCTTCGTCAACTTCATCACACTCACCAAATTCGTGTGATTCCTCTTGGCCTTCAGACTCTTCACAAATGTTTTCAAGGCCTCTGGTGAGCGGGTCAATTCTGACAAAATCATGCGTAGAATCTACGGGGATGGAAAATGAGGCGACCCTTTCAGTTTGCATAGCAACATCTTCTCCAAGTCCTATGATTCGTTCTCGTGGGTTAACTTTTATAACTGACAACCATTTTTGATCATGTCTTGAACGAATACGTGGGTAAGGAATGAATGTAACTTTCTCAGCTTGAGAGGCTAACACGTTAGTTTGAATTTTCTGTACCTTCTGGACCCGTTGACATCAACTACTCCGAAATTGTTGCATCTAACTCCGACTCCAATGGTTGGATCATACCAATCTCAATAGAAAAGGACGCATTTGAGATTCAACAAACTAGCATATTGGACTTCTATAATTTCTTTCAAAACACTGTAGTAGTCGGTTTCACCTGGAACATGAATTCCATAATTTGCGGTGGCTCTTTGTTCTCCATGCTGGAATGTATGAAATGTAAACCCACGAGTAAAGTGCATTTTTGCAGTCGTAATCTGTCCGATAGGCTCCATCACTAGCTCATGAACCCAAAGTGGCCAAGTTTATTTCGTGTACTCTGGAAAACCTACGTACATAGACACAAAGTAACACGAAAAATTAAGAATTCTGAAAGTGTGTGTATATTAAAACAAAATTTACAATAAGATAATTACCTTTTCTCTCATCCACCCAGCAAAAGCACGTTCTAGCACGTTCTAGGTATGTTCTTATTTCCGTATTTGTCAATTTCGGGAATGCTTCACGAATTTTCTCATCTAGCAATCTTATAATAGAATTTGCTCATCTAAGAAAATATATGGTACTCCCTCAAGAGGATATGTTCTTCCAACACCACCATCATGATATCGTCTACGAGCTGTTTTTTTGTTTTGACGGTGGGGCTAAAGTAGTACGAAAAGAAGTTAGAAGTTTCTTCAGTCAAACTGGCTGCCACAATTGATCCCTCGACCTTTGCGAGGTTTTTTGCCTTCATTTTCAAATGTTTCATGAATCTTTGGAATGGATACATCCATCAAAACTGGACTAGTCCACCAAGAGCCGCTTCATGAGGTAATATCTTCTCTAAGTTGACGAATAACCACCAAGAGCCGCACTGGGAGATACTCCATTACGTCAAAAAATGAGGGAGGAAATATCTTCTCTAAGTTGCAAATAACCACTGGGATATTGGCATCCATCTGTTTTATATCGGCATCAGTCAATGTTCTAGCGCATAAGTCTTTGAAAAATGTTCTGATACCTATGAATTAAAGACATTCACATACACATATATATATATATATATATATATATATATATATTAGTTAAAAATGCAAAATATTAGAAAATAAAACTACGGAAGTGCCATGTACCTGCAATCACCTCATGGACGTTACTTGGTAGGAGCTCTTGGAATGCAAAAGGCATTAAACGTTGCATGAATACATGACAATCATGACTCTTTATTCCAGAAAACTTCTGGCCTTGCTCTACACACCTTGAGAACGTTGACACGTATCCGTCAGGGAACTTCACCAAATCCTTAACCCATTCGAACAATGTATTCTTCCTGTCCAATGACAACCAAAAACTTGGAATCAGTGCTTTTCCATCCCTCGTAATATGCAACTCTCTCCGTGCGCATATATCAACAAGATCAAGCCTTGATATCAAGTTGTCTTTCGTTTTTCCCTGCACATTCAATAGCGTATTGATAATGTTATCAAACAAGTTTTGTTCGATGTGCATGACATCCAGATTGTGGCGCAAAAGATGATCCTTCCAATACGGCAGTTCCCAAAATATACTCTTCTTATGCCAATTATGAGACTCCAAATATTCATCCGGTATATTAGCTACCGTGTGCTAATTACCCCCACGTCGAGCAGTTTCTTGAGCCCCGTAGTAATCTAGTTGCTCAAGCACTTGGTCTCTTAAAAGATAAACAGGTGGGGGGGGGGGGATTTTAACAGTTTTGTTCTTCTTGAACAACTTCTTGTTCCTTCGATACAGATGATTCAGTGGCAGAAAATGACGATGACAATCAAAACCAGCAGGATTTCTGTCCATTCTTAAGTTGAAGTGCATCCGACTCATCTAGACAATAAGGACACGATAATCGTCCATGAGTTTTCCATCCGGATAACATTCCATACTTGGGGAAATCGGTTATGGTCTACATAAGCACATCATGCATGTTCTCAGTCATGTTATCTTCGCTTTTAATTGTCATCATCCTAGATACTAATGATAATTTTGACAACCTTTCTCTACAACCTTCGTAGATGGGTTCATTAGCAGCGTCTAGCATATCATAAATTTTTTTGGCATCTAAGTTTGGTTCTTCAATAGTGTTATTATTAAATGATGCCCTAGTTTCATGAAATACATCAGATGCCATGTCCTGAAGCCTATTACCATCATGATTTCCAAATCCATATGCATTATACTGCCCATGCTGATTATCATAATGTTCACGACCCATATTATTATCTTCATTGACATGATAATTCGTACTAAAACTACCCGGAACATTCACAACAAAGTCTTCCCCGTATGAAAACCAAACATAATAATTTGGCAAAAACCCTCGCGCATATACATGCTTCCAAACTATATAAGCTTTTCTATAACGTGTGTTCTTGCATTTAACACAAGGGTATAAAATCATGTTACCATTATCTTGTGCAAATGGCCTCGCGTAGGCCATAAATTGATCTATACCATCCCTGAACTCTTTCGTCACTACACCGGTCTTCGGAATTCTATGGTTGTACATCCATGCTCGAGTAGTGTATATTTCGTGCTCCCAAGACGACATTTTCGAGATTTTTGCGATTTAGAATTCTTCTAAGGTATTATTGGAGTGTTTTGTGTTATGAAAATCGTTTTCTAATTCTCTGCTATTTATAGAGATTCTGAAACTTTTGCTAGTAATTTGCGACTATTTTGCGATTAAAAAGATTTGCTACGATTTTGCTACTATGTTACTACCATTTTTGCGACAAAATTTTTCTCGCAAAAAAACAGTTAGAAATCATTATAAACGTTTTAAAAATACCCACCTAACTAGTCGCAAAATGGTCGCAATTGCTATAGTGATGAACATAGTAGCAAATCAGTCGTAATATTTGCGACGATATACCACTTTCTTGCAGAATCATCGTAATTTTGCGACCATTTTGCTACTAATAAATCCTTCGCAAATTTACGACATGTAAACAAGTTTAGCTCAGAGACTTTTTCAGCTTACTCCCACCATGACCTTTGCAGGCCTTATCCATACTCTAAATCTCAAAGCTGCAAAAATCTCAACTTCACATCAATTGACTCTCTACATTCATTAAGTTTGCGTGAATGCATTATCAAAGGACATCATTCATGGTAGATGGTGCTAGGAGTTTAAAAGCTAATTTTATTGGTGAAGTTTAGAGTGTTTAGGGTTACCAGACGCTCTGAATCCTGGTAGATATTATGCAAAACTGCAAGAGAGAACAAACCTGTTGATGTTCACAGTTTCCAACCACTTTGATGTTAAACTCTCAAAGACTTAGATGTTTATGAAAATCACTACAAATCGCTCCAACTCTTCTATATTGATCCATGGCATTCCTTGGAATTTTTATTCGTCATGAAACTCTTTTATTGACTTGTTTTCCTTTCTCTTTGTCCTTTTTCTTTTTCTCATTTTTTTAACGGTCTTTCTTTGATATGAGTCACATAAGCACGAAACTTTTACCATGATATGTGAATCCCAAGGAAAGGTCAAGCTCTTGAATCTCATTATAGTACTCCACCAATTTTTACCAATCTTTGCATCTCCAGTTATTTGAAAACTGTGTCGATCCTTTTCTCTCCGACATTTTAACACATATATGCACTTATGACATGAAAAGGCAAGAGTGCATGAGGTCTGAAAAGAGGTAAATGTTATAGGTGGGGTGCCAACTAAAAGTGAGCTGACCATTCATGAACAACAAAGATGGTGAAAAGAATAAGATGACCTAAATGTGTCATTCGTTTTCTTGATTTAACACCTTTAATGAGAAATTTTTTAAATCAGATTAGTAGTCTAATAGGATAGAGTCAAAATAAGATTCATTGAAATCAATGCAAGATGAAATTTTATGGGGGTGGGGGGGGGGGGAGTCTAGTCATAGGGTTTCCGCGTCTTTCTCGAACAAACCATGCAATAATGGTCACTGAGTTTTGAAACCAAAGCATTAGTTCATATAAAAGCGTCATAATTCTCAAACTTATTTTGACTCTATAAAAATGAATTAATATAAATAAAAATAAAAAGAGTCAAAACATAAAAGCAAAACACGAACAAATGTGTTAGTAAACGATAATCCTCCCATACTTATTTTGCATTATCTCGGTGTGAAAACAAATCAAATTAAGGGAGTAATAAAGAAAGTAATAAATTAAAAATAGAATAAAAATTGAAGTTGAAAAGCTGAAAGGTAGAACGATGTTACCAATTTTTTACAAAATGCCATGAAGTTCAGTTCCGGATCACAAATATGGGTGTTTCTTGACCATCTAATGATTTAGTTTGATCCAAGGGTAAAAAGACTTAACTAAGTTGTTCTTTAGGTCCTGCTGGTCAATTCATATCTGAACTCCATTTGTTGATTCACCACGGTGTGCAAGTTGGTCAAGAATTTGGCGATTTGGTACGCCGGATGATCTCGTTGGACCAACAGTAAAATCGTGAGAAATTTCTCAAACAATATTGAAAGTTTGCCAACCCAAATATATGTTAAGTCATTTGGTTAAGTTTGATATCATTTGGTCGGACCAATTTCTTCTCTGGTTTATGAGAATCCTGAAAACTTAGAAAGACTTATGCAAGATCAAGTGAAATCAAAAACATATAAAATTTGAAATTATATGCAATAGGAAAAATATAGACCATACCTTATGTTTTATGATGAAGAATAAAACCATTTATTGTGAAATTTTCACTTAAAATCAAATTGTTTTAACCAACAACTATAAAATATGGAAATTATAGGTTTTTTTTTTATAAAAAGTATTCTTTCAAAAATAATTAAATAGAGTTTTTAGGAATTGTTTTATGAAAATCAGTTTAAAATCCAATTTATATGTTTTTATTGGTTAATAGTCGGTTTAAACCGGACTGGTATTGGGTTGGTTCCAACCGAGTTGATAAAACGTACCTGGGTCGTGATGATGTTATTAGAAAGGTCTAATCCTAAAACTCTATCAATCAAATCCTATCTATCAAATCATGAAAAATCCTTTGAATAATCCTTAGTCCCAACAATAGATCTACTCACTAATATACAAAGTAAATCAAAGCAAAATCAATAGATAAAGTTATAATCATAAAATAGTAAAAATGGTTTAGAAATCTTCTCCGTAGAGGTACAATAGGTGAGATCCGTCTCCCTTATAGAACAAAACTTGAAGAACAAAGTAAAAGAAACTAAGAACTTTTGGTGAAGAAAGGTTAAGAGGTTGTTCATGACTTGTGTCAAGCTTGATATGTTTGTGGCTGTTGTAGTATTTATAGAAGGTAGGGGTCACATTTAAGGTATATTCCTTGAAAGATATGGAAATAATGTTGGGAAATTTTTTTTTCTCTTTTTCAGGAAGGGCAAACGATCGATTGCCCCCATAGAGATCGATCAATTGATTTTCAATATCAAAGCCAGCCAAATTATGGATACCCAATCGACCGATTATCCTAACATGCAATCGGTCGATGGGGTTTTCATTTTCCTGCTTGCTTCAGTTCGAACCAAGAACGACCAGTCTTCAGTGGGAGCATGCCTTGATATTTCACCGTTGGATTTCCACGATCCTATATGGAAAAAAAGATCCATACCTCAAAAAGGGAAATAATAGAAGGGATTACGACAATTTCGAAGAAGAAATCGAATTTAGAAAACTTAAAAGCAAAATACTTAATACTTACCAAAGATTAAAGGGGGAGGATGAAGCAATGAGTACAAAGAACGAAGAAGGATTGGATTTACATAATCTCACATACAATATATTCGTAGAAGTACAGAAAATCAGCGATTCACAAAAATTTCCTGAGATAGAAAAAATAAAAGGAAGATCAGAGATTGCGCGGAACACTGAACGACAATAAAAATTTCTTAAGTAAATAAATTTTATTTAAAAAATTTGGGAGCTAACGGTTGGTGTTGGGTCAACATATATTTCAGACCCGTTAAGTTTTCAAAGTAATAAAGATTAGGAAAAGCCCATGATAGTAGTTTAAAGGGCGAAGAAGAATGTAACGGAAGAAAATGGTTGAGGTCAAAGGAATTGATTATGGAGTTAATACACAATAAAGAGGAAAAGAGTATAAAGAAGGGAGGGACATTTGAACACGCACAACAATTTACTTATTTTCTATACAAAAACTCTTTCTTTCTTTGTATTAACAGTTGTTTTATCAACTCCATACTTAAATCAATATATAGCAACTCATTCCACATTTGGTTGTTCTCCATTTTATTTGTTCATTACTCAATTTCTTGCAATTTAAAAACAAACTCGATCCTTAAATCAATTCTCACTATTAAGTATTTGATTGTTGAACATTAATAAACACATATTACTTGGTTAGATTACTGTCACCCTATCATTACTTGGTTAGATTAGTGTCAGCCTATCATTCTGATTTATGTGCTATGAAAGAAAGTTTACCCCAATTTCTAATCTTTTAATCCGAATCACAAACTTGGAATTCGCATCCACAACCGACGTGAATTCGAATCATCGTTTTCAAGTTAGGCGTTTGTGTAACGTCCATCTCCCTAACTTGACGGAGACGGCAAGTAATTCATTAAATACTAACTCCTCGTCTATACTAAATAATATTTCCAAAATTCAAACATTTATTACTTAAACTCAATGTCTCAAATCCATCAACAAAACCATTTAAACTGAAAGACCAAAGTAAGCATTAAATCATTCGAAAATAGTCAAAACCGACTTAAGCGAAAACCGAATAAGCATAAAACAAATCCTTTCCGAAAATCCAGCACCCGAACAATCCTCGCCTTGAATCGCAACCTTTCAAGCCTTATCACCTGAAAAGGGAGAAAAGAGGGGTGAGCAACTAGGTTACTCAGTGAGGAATGGTCATTTCTGCCCACATTACCCCAACACTACTAACCAACCTGCACGCGCAAATACTAACCCTAGAACATGCAACACACATCATGCTCAACCAATAAGCCACATTAAAACAGAAATATATCATCACAGCACACATTAACACACATTAGCACATATTATATATTTCGACACGAAGTCCATGACGCTTGGACTGGCCGTCACCTCGAAAGGCGTACGCCACCTTTGGCTCGTCAGCCGATTTATGAGCTTTAGCGGGATCGCCATGTCCTCGCCCTCAGTTCGATATCACACAAATCACAATCACTATCCAATTATAAACCAAGATAATCTTACTAACATCATTTCAACATATCATCATCACCAATCAACCATCATCATCAATCATCAAACAATTATCAATCATCATTTAATCTCCAAGACTTAGCATTAACGACTACAAATTGACTAGGAGTGTTAAGAATCCACAGATCCCACCCTCACCTTAGCAATCACGTCCAAAAACTAAGTCCGAAAAATAGTGGTTGAAAATAGCATTTCGGGCGGTTGCGGTTGAAACGCTATTTCTGGCGGTCTGAAAATGCGTCCTGGGCGTCTGTGAAAATAGCGTTTCAAATCTGCGTTCGCGTTTTAACTCAGATTAGGATTTCTGGATTTTGGACAGAAATAGCGTTTCTTGACCAGAAAGAAACATTAATAACTTACGGACTAAAGATCGGATCGGAGAGCAAAAACTTAATCTGGACTCCTTACAACAACGTCTTTCCAGAGACACCAAGATTGTAATCTGAAGACTTCTGAATCAACGGGAAAACGCCTCTAAAAACAGCTCTGTGAAACTGGAAAAATAGATAGATCTGAGGCTGTTTCTGGTTGCAGAAAAATTAGTAACTTATGGTCAACTTTAAACGTGATTTACTGACTTGTCTTACCTCAGAATCGGGATCTGAAAGATTCTACAAAAACTACAAAGCGAGATCTATCCAATGGTATGAAGATCGTCTCCTGGATCCATCGGACCTAACCGTGAGAGGCTCGTAAAAAGCCTGACACGAGGCTGTTTCAAATTGGCTTGCAAAGGCTGACGGTGGCGGCTCTAGACAAAATCCGGCAGAGCTTCGCTGTTAAAAATCTCCTCCTCTGTCCTCTGATCACGAGCCCAATATATATAGGTGAGGAGAGGTGCTAGGTTTAGGGTTTACACCCACAAAAAAGACCAAATTGCCCTAACCTTAAGTTTTGGGGTTTTGCACCTATTCAAGAGTATGGGCTTTTAGGGTTGGGGGGGGGTTATTGAGATTGGGCCATAACAATTCTCCCCCACTTAGAAAGAATTCGTCCTCGAATTGCATGGCTGGGGCGGCGCCTCGCTCTAGTCGTGAAAGAGCTCCGAATGGTCTGCTCTCATCCGGTTCTCCAACTCCCATGTCATTTCTCGAACCCCATCCCTTTCCCAGCAAACTTGCACCTTCCATATGCCCTTCCCTCTTACCAAGTCTTCTTTCCGGTCCAAGATCAATACAGGTATAGCTGGAATTGTCAAATTCCTTCCCAAATCAGACGGTTGCGGAATAATCAGTTCTGGTTCCTTAACCACTTTGCGCAATACTGAAATGTGAAACACATCGTGAAAGTCTGATAACTCCTGAGGCAAGTCCAAGCGATACGCTACTGCACCGATTCTTTTGGTTGTGATGTACGGACCCATGTACCGCGGTCTGAGCTTCTTCAACTTCCTCAGCATATCAGTTCCACTGAACGTTCTCATTTTCAGATATACTGCATCTCCAACTTCAAATTCCAAATCCTTTCTTCTTTTGTCAGCATAACTTTTGTGGCGCTCATGAGCTTCCTTAAGTTTGTCTCGAATCAGTGCCACTTGCTCTTCAGACTCCTGAACCAGGTTCTAAGTCCCGTCGCTCCCCCACTTCTGTCCAACACAGGGGAGTGCGATATGGCCGTCCATAAAGGCCTCATAGGGTCCCATCCCAATACTAGAGTGGTAGCTATTGTTGTACGCAAACTTTGCCAATGGTAGATAGCGCAACCAACTTATTTTCCAATCTAGCATACATGCTCTCAACATATCTTCCAAGGTCTGTATAGTTCATTCTGACTGTCCTCTGTTTGAGGGTTATATGCCATGCTCAAGTGAATCTTGGTCCCTAATGCCTTCTGGAAGACTTGCCAGAATAACGAAGTGAATCTCGGGTCTCTATCTGAAATAATGATTACAGGAATACCATGCAGCTTGACTATTTCCTCAAGATACTTCTCGGCTAAAACCTCCGCTCCGTCCATCTTTTTAATAGCCAGGAAGTGGGCCAATTTGGTGAGTCTGTCCACAATCACCCAGATGGCATCCTTCCCACCCGTCATCTTGGGTAGCCCCGTAACAAAATCCATAGCGATCATATCCGACTTCCATTCCGGTAACGGTAAACCCTGTAGTAACCCGCTTGGGAGTCCACGTTCATCCTTCACCATTTGGCAAATTGAGCGCTGAGCTACATACTCTGCAATATCCCATTTCATCCCATTCCATTGGTAGTACCTCTTTAGATCTTGATACATTTTGTTGCTCCCCGGGTGTATCAAAAATCAAGATTGATGTGCAAGTTTCAAGATTTCATCCTTTAGATCCTTGACCGCTGGCACACACACCCGACTCCTGTACAAAATTGTCTCATTAAGTGCTGCGCGGTATCCGATCACACCAGTTTCCAAGGCTTTATTCAGCGAGACGTCTTCTTTCTGCGCCGCTCTAACCCTCCATAACAAATCTGCTTGGGTCACTGCTTCCGATCCTGCGGTATCCTCTTCGACCGTTATGGCACATAATCTTAGTTTAGCCAGGGTTGTCGTAAGCTCCTGAACTTCTTTGCACTCGGACACCTCGTTTTTCCTTCTACTTAGGGCGTCCGTTACCAGGTTAGCTTTTCCGGGGTGATATGCAATATCCAAGTCGTAATCCGCTAGTAACTCCATCCATCTTCGCTGTCTTAAATTTAGGTCATTTTGAGTGAAGACATGCTTCAAACTTTTATGGTCCTTGAATACCTGAACCCTTTCCCCATACAAGTAAGCACGCCAAATTTTTAAAGCGAAGACCACTGCGGCTAGTTCCAAATCATGCGTAGGGTAATTGGCTTCATGCTGACGCAACTGCCTCGGCGTAAGCGATTACCCGGTCCTCTTGCATAAGCACGCAGCCTAGTCCAGTTCCTGATGCATCGGTTGTTTGCAAAGCTGAGTAAGTGTAGTTTTTGGCAGAGACAAATTGGATTCCTTGGCCATAAAGTTTCAAGAGCCGGAGTGGCTGTAGACCCTGAAAAGATCTCGACGATCTCAACATGGCCGAAGCCTACGAGTGCCATGGAGGTGCGCAGTTTTCTTGGACTGGCTGGTTATTACCGGAAATTCGTAAAAAGATTTACTAGTCTGTCCAAACCGATGACATAGTTGACAGGTAAACGAGTAAAGTTCGAATGGACAGAGCAATGCGAGGAGAGTTTTAAGAAGTTAAAGGATCATCTGATCCAAACACCGGTGTTGGCGCTTCCAAGGACAGGAGTGCCATATATAGTCTACGGTGAACTACTAGGTCGAATAAACCCTTTTTCTGTTAGATCCTCTAACTGCTTTTTTAAGCTCTGCCATTTCTGCTGGCGCCAGACGATATGGTGCCCTTGATACCGCAGCGACCCCTGGTTCTAGCTCAATAGTGAAAGCGTCACCTCGCGTTGGTGGTGGTTCTTTCAACGATTTGAACACATCCACATATTCTGCTGCCACCGGAATGGTGTCCAATTCTGTTCCTACTTCACCGCCTTCCATAGTGATGGTGGCGAGGTACGCTTCATTCCCTTTCTCCATCAACTCTTTCGCTTGAATCATCGAAATGATGGGGATGCCACTCTGATCCTTAACTCCTTGGTACACTAGCCTTCCTTCTGGCCTGGTGAACGTAACCCGCGTCCTTTGGCAATCTAATAATGCCCGGTGATGCGTTAACCAATCCATTCCAAGGATCACGTCATAACGATGTAGCCTCATCTCCACAAGATTCCCGAGAAGCTCCATGCCTTCTAGCTTAATTGAGACATCCTTGAAAGTCCTTGAAGACTTCACCAACTCTTCCCCTGCCGTCTCTACCTTCCACGGCTTGTTGAGAATTTCTCCTTCAAAGTGCCACCACCTTGTCAATTCCGGGCTCACAAAACAATATGTTGCACCGATATCGAATAGAGTGTGAGCCGCCACTCCCCCAACCAAAACCTTTCCTACACAGTTTTATACTTAACTAAGAAATTTTCACCGTACAAAGGACTGACACTTATTCCTCAAACATCTTACTAATTACGACATAAACAAAGAATAATTGAAACATACCAACAATTGGTTCTGCATCCACGTGATTTCCAGCGACGAATGCCCGCGGTGTTATAGCTGGTCTTTTCGGAGGCGAAGGCAATTGTTCTCGATTCTGATTAGTATGAGATTGCCCGTACTGTCCTTGTCCATATTGCCTCACCCTGCAATCAATGGCGTGATGGCCTACTTTTCCACACTTATGACATGTTCCCATGAACCTTGTACACGTCGCTTTGGTGTGTCCCGGCTGTCCACAGTTGAAACACAGCCCAGTGGCTTTCATGCAAGGTTCGCTATGGCTTCTTCCACACCGAGTGCACATCAACCCCTTATCCTTCCCAATAGCTGCTCCTCGATGATCCTGATGCTGTCTCAGCGGTTCCACTGCCTTAAGAGTCCTCTGTGAAGTACTCTTAAGGAGCTTGCTCTCATCTTCGATGTTTCGCTCCGTCAGAGAAGCCCTTTCCACCAGATCGATAAGGCTCCCATAGTCCCGAACTTGACAAATCTTGCGGATGTCTAACCTTAGACCCGTCATGAATTTCTTGACCTGGAACTGTTCGTCCATGTCTCTCCCAGCAAACCTCCGGAGTCTACAAAACTCATTTTCATATTCTCTTACTGTCCGGTTTTCCTGAGTGAGGGTTAGGAATTCCATCTCCAGCTAATCTAGAGCTTCCTGCGAAAAGTACTTCCGATCAAACTCATCCCGAAAAGTGCTCCAAGGAATCACATAACCCAACGACGCTCCTCTTGCAATTCCCTCCCACCATACTTGAGCTTCATCCAGCAGGAAACTCGTAGCCAACTCCATCTGATACTCCAGTGGACAGCGGACGGATGCAAAATTTTGTTCTAACTGTTTCCTCCAGTTGTCAGCTACAACTGGGTTTGTCCCACCACTGAAGGTCCCGGTTCCCAACTCCCTCATAAGCTTCAGAACCCTCCAGTAGTCATGCCTCAAATCCTGAACGGGCACGTGCACAGGCGGTGCAGGGGGCGGAGGCGGAACCTGTGCTGGTGGAGCCTGAGGCCGAGCTGCTGCTACCCCCGGCATTTGTCTGGTCACTGGGATTGGCGGCGGTTATTGTCCAAACACCTGCCTGAGTCCTTCCACCACTGTTGCCGTTATCACTGCGGGGTTCACTCCCTGCGCAGGTGCTTGACCACCATTGTGAGTACTCTCCTCAGTGACAGCCGGTGTATTCTCTCTCACACGGTCACCACGACCCTAAACTCTGCGTCCTCTACCTCTCCTCATTCCACCTCGAGCCATGCTGCTAAACAAAAAGGTAATTCAGAAACTATTCGAACAAACACAACTTAGAACTTACCGATTCAAGCGTGGAATTGTCGGTGCTATTTTTACTTTAGAAAACCCCACCCAAAAACTTTGAAAACAGTTTCTCTTTTCCAGGACCAGTCTTCCGGGTTAGAACCGGCTTGGCTAACCTAGGCTCTGATACCAAAATTGTAACGTCCATCTCCCTAACTTGATGGAGACGGCACGTAATTCATTAAATACTAACTCCTCGTCTTAACTAAATAATATTCTCCAAAATTCAAACATTTATTACTTAAACTCAACGTCTCAAATCCATCAACAAAACCATTTAAACTGAAAGACCAAAGTAAGCATTAAATCATTCAAAAAGAGTCAAAACCAACTTAAGCAAAAACCGAATAAGCATAAAAGAAATCCCTTCCCAAAATCCAGCACTCGAACAATCCTCGCCTTGAATCGCAACCTTTCAAGCCTTATCACCTGAAAAGGGGGAAAAGAGGGGTGAGCAACTAGGTTACTCAGTGAGAAATGGTCATTTCTGCCCACATGACCCCAACACTACTAACCAACCTGCACGCGCAAATACTAACCCTAGAACATGCAACACACATCATGCTCAACCAACAAGCCACATTAAAACAGAAAATATATCATCATAGCACACATTAACACACATTAGCACATATCATATATTTCGACACGAAGTCCATGACGCTTGGGCTGGCCGTCACCTCGAAAGGTCGTACGCCACCTTTGGCTCGTCAGCCGGTTTACGAGCTTTAGCGAGATCGCCATGTCCTCGCCCTCAGTCCGATATCACACAAATCACAATCAGTATCCAATCATAAACCAAGATAATCTTACTAACATCATTTCAACATATCATCATCACCAATCAACCATCATCATCAATCATCAAACAATTATCAATCATCATTTAATCTCCTAAACTTAGCATTAACGACTACAAATTGACTAGGAGTGTTAAGAATCCACAGATCCCACCCTCACCTTAGCAATCACGTCCAAAAATAGCGGTTGAAAATAGCATTTCGGGCGGTTGCGGTCGAAACGCTATTTCTGACGGTCTGAAAATGCGTCTTGGGCGTCTGTGAAAATAGCGTTTCAGATATGCGTTCGCGTTTTATCCCAGATTAGGGTTTCTGGGTTTTGGACGGAAATAACATTTTTTGACCAGAAAGAAACATTAATAACTTACGGACTGAAGATCGGATCGGAGAGCGAAAACTTAATATGGACACCTTACAACAACGCCTTTCCAGAGACACCAAGATTGTAATCTGAAGCCTTCTGAATCAACGGGAAAACGCCTCGAAAAACAGCTCTGTGAAACTGGGAAAATAGACAGATCTGGTTGCAGAAAAATCAGTAACTTATGGTCAAATTTAAACGCGATTTACTGACTCGTCTTACCTCGGAATCGGGATCTGAAAGATGCTACAGAAACTACGAAGCGAGATCTATCCAACGGTATGAAGATCGTCTCCTGTCTCCGTCGGACCTGACCGTGAGAGGCTAGGAAAAAGCCTTACACGAGGCTGTTTCGAACTGGCTTGCACAGGCTGAAGGCTGACGGTGGCGGTTTTAGACAAAATCCGGCAGAGTTTCGCTGTTAAAAATCTCCTCCTCTGTCCTCTGATCATGAGCCCAATATATATATGTGAGGAGATGTGCTAGGTTTAGGGTTTACACCTACCAGAAAAGACCAAATTGTCATAACCTTAAGTTTTGGGCTTTTGCACCTATTCAAAAGTATGAGCTTTTAGGGTTGGTGGGTTATTGAGATTGGGCCATGACAATTTGCATTTTGACACCAGCAAACTCCAAGTTGAGAGGTATGAGTGTATATTTGGGAAGTAATATCATATTTCTGCTTCTAAAATAATCTATATACTAGATTTTGATCCACGCCAAGCGCGGGATAAAATGATTAAATAGGTTGACGAATCGATTTTAACATATACAATTTTTTAATATTTAAACTTGTATAACAAAGCATATGATTTTTAATATCTATAAACGTACAAAACGATATATTGTGCATAAATGTAATAAAATTAAATACTTTTGATCAAACATATATTAATATTTTTATGTCTAAAATTGATTAAAAATATGCAAATGTTATTTATTTCAATATATTTTATGTGTAATATTGATCTTCATTTTTTTTCGTCTAAATTGATTTTCATAATAATAAAAAACTTGTTAATATATCATAAAAAAATAAAAAATAGATATGGCAAGTCTAAAATATTATCTTTAGTTTGGATTAAATTTGTAAAATATGTATTAATGGGTTTATGCTATAAAATTAATGAGAATATGTAGAGATTTCTACCATAGCATATATTTTTAATTGAAATATTATGATTAATTAAAATTGACACCTATAATTTTTTGTAAATGTCTCCTCTATTAATATATATAAAATCTGTATATTTTGTATATTTACAGTTTTAAGAACTTCCTCTATCGGAAAGATTTACTTTGCTTATTGTCTTCTTGTGAAAAAAGACATCCGAAAATTCTGGAACGGCAACTCTTTGCTTAGAATTCATGGTTCCTTCGAAAGGTGCTGAAAATGTCTTCTAAAAATAATCTATGTATTTCCGTATAGTTTGTATCTTTTAATTCACCTCTCTTGTCTTCGTAACTTTTCTCAGTGGTATATGCATTTAATTATCATACTTCATGAAATTGCCTTGTCCTTCTAAATTAGTCCATTTACGTATTTGAATTTTGTTGTTCCTTGACTGATCCAAGGTTCCAAAATATTATTGTTCCTTTTCCAGAAGAGATTATTTTCCACGACTTGTATAATATTATAATGACAAGTTCCAGTTTTCGTGTTCATTGAGGAGTTTTCCTTTCCACATTGTCAAATACTATAATTCAGAATTATTATTTTATTTTCTTCCACTTTTTATAGATTTTCATGAGCCATGGGTGGATGAGAATATGGAGTGTTGAGTTTTCAAGCGGTAGTCGTAAGCAAATAAAAAACTGTAATGTTTTGAATTCTGACCGATTAATTTCTTAAAAAAAGAATTATTCTCTATGAGAATTTTTCTCCAAAACTTATGTTAATATTATAAATTGACTTGTATGATTTTCTTCCCCTTTATTATTGACTTTTCTCCTGAGAGAAGCAAAACATTGTCTGATTTGGTTTGTCAAGGTGTGATACTTTTGTTTTTATCCTCATATAATGAGGTTGAGATATATTGGTCAAGTATTTTCTATACTTTTATGGCAAAAACATGATAGTTTCTATGAGGTTTCTTCGTCATTTCTTAAACCTATTCATACGTGACTTTCTTGTAGTTTTTTTTAAATCAAGACAATAAAATTTGGTTCAAATTTTGTCTGGTTAATTTAGATACTTTGTATTCTGCCATAAGATCACTTTCCCTAATTATGATATGAATCATAAGTGGCAAACAAGGTTTTCCATAATTCGGTGTGGAAGACATTTCATAGGAGTCATTAACCATAAAAAAACATTTCATAGGACTTGTCGAAAAAGTTGCAACACTTGTACTAGCTAGTATACGCCTAAGGATGACATGCTTTGAGAATCATCTTAATTGGCTTAAAGAATGGAAACATAACCATTTTATCATTTGCACTTGGTTTGATAGTACAAAAGTAATTTGACTCATAAAGATATAAATGTTTGATATATAAGACATGTAACTTAGTGGTTTGTGATAGTGAGTTACTGCGTCATCTTTCGGATTCATAACCTACATAATACATATTATTGACAAAAAAATGTTTTGTAATAACCTATCACAATAATTCAACTACATGTTGTTGACAAAAAAATATAAATGTTTTGTAATAACCTATCACACTAATTCAACTTATGCGTTTAGAGATGCTAGATGATTCACACCATGTGCTCGTGTGCATGAAGTTCTCTAGAGCTGTGTTCGGTACCACACATGCATGGAAGTCAACAAGAAGTAACTTAATGATATCCACTAGGTCCGAACTAGAAACTGTGGCACGACTTACTCGTTGACCTCTTCAAGTGATATAAAATGCATCATGGCATTGAAGTCAGCCACCCACCACCTATTATGACACAAATTTCTTGGGAACCTAAATGTTAGTCCTATACCTACTATTGCTGTTTCATCGTCAAATTTGAAGTTTTTTTTTCCAGATCTATGATTTCCAAAAGATCAAATTACAATTCACAAATAAGAGGGAATAAGTTATATTTTTGTTCTGCTTCCGTTTATTATTTTATAATAAACTATATTAGGATCCGCATTAATATGCGGGTAAACAAATTAGAAATTATTGATAAAAATATTTAATTTTAGTTAGTAACTTGTTGAATTAACAAAATATTTTGAAATAATATTTAAACGCAAATTTTCTATACTTTTATGGCAAAAACATGATAGTTTCTATGAGGCTTCTTCGTCATTTCTTAAGCCTATTCATACGTGACTTTTCTGCAGTCCTCTTAGATCAAGACAACAAAATTTGGTCCAAACTTTGTCTGGTTAACTTAGATACTTTGTATTCTGCCATAAGATCACATTTCCTAATTATGATATGAATCATGAGTGGCAAACAAAGTTTCTCATAACTCGGTGTGGAAGACATTTCATAGGAGTCATTAACCATAAAAAAAACATTTAATAGGACTTGTCGAAAAAGTTGCAACACTTGTACTAGCTAGTATACGCCTAATGATGAAATGCTTTGAGAATCATCTTAATTGGCTTAAAGAATGGAAACATAACCATTTTATCATTTGCACTTGGTTTGGTAGTACAAAAGTAATTTGACTCATAAAGATATAAATGTTTGATATATGAGACATGTAACTTAGTGGTTTGTGATAGTGAGTTACTGCGTCATCTTTCGGATTCATAACCTACATAATACATATTATTGACAAAAAAATATTTTGTAAATAACCTATCACAATAATTCAACTACATGTTGTTGACAAAAAAAATATAAATGTTTTGTAATAACCTATCACACTAATTCAACTGATGCGTTTAGAGATGCTAGATGATTCACACCATGTGCTCGTGTGCATGAAGTTCTCTAGAGCTGTGTTCGGTACCACACATGCATGGAAGTCAACAAGAAGTAACTTAATGATATCCACTAGGTCCGAACTAGAAACCGTGGCACGACTTACTCGTTGACTTCGTCAAGTGATATAAAATGCATGATTTATGTTAAACTCTGTGGCATGGCATTGAAGTCAGCCACCCACCACCTATTATGACACCAATTTATGGAAACCTGAATATTAATCCTACTCCTACTATTGCTGCTTCATCGTCAAATTTGAAATTTTTTTTTCCAGATCTATTATTTCCAAAATATCAAATTACAATTCACAAATAAGAGTGAATAAATTATATTTTTTGTTCTGCTTCCGTTTATTATTTTATAATAAACTAGATTAGGATCCGCGTTAATACGCGGGTAAACAAATTAGAAATTATTGATAAAAATATTTAATTTTAGTTAGTAACTTGTTGAATTATCAAAATATTTTGAAATACTATTTAAACACAAATTTTAAATTATTATAATTTATATCCTAATTATCCTATCATAATCCATATCATGCGAATCCACAAATATTTATAAGCGGAATTCAAATCATATTCTTAATAACAACTAAAAAATCATATTCTTACCGGTTGTGAATATGTATGAGTTATATGATAAAATAGTAAAAACAATTCAAGTATTGTAAAGTTAAATCAGAAAAAGTAAATTTTATGTTAATAAACTCATACAAACCTATAAAAGATATTTATAAATAATGTTATCAAACATCACATAAGTACATGATTGATAATTGTATACCATTGATGTTATCATTTTCTTTCTCGTAGAGATCTATACTCGCCAAACATTATTGACTCTTGAATCTTAGTACTAAATATAGTATTATTATTTTCATCTATACAATTTTTTTTTCTAACATTAGAAAGTATCATTGTCGTCATAGGTTGAATATTTTCATGTTTTTGTGATATTCTACAATTCTATTGATAAAATAAGTATGTTTGTGGTTTGTTTTTTACCATGCTTGTGCATATCTTAAATTTTTAAATTGAAATTTTCATGTCCTTTCTAACTTTTTTATTTTTCAATTTATATATATTCTCTTTTGTTTTATCATTTATTTTTCTTAATTAAACTTTTCATTCTCTCTTATATCTTTTCTATATTCCTTCTTAATTTTGTTTCCTAATCAGTTTGGATTACTAGAAATTTTTCTTTTTACTATTTGGTTAGTTACTTAATAATTATTTTATTAATTTTCCACTTTTAATTTTACGTTTTCTTAGTTAATTTTAAGTGTTAACATATGTCATCATCTGATTAATATTAGACACATGTTGCGATCTTGTGAGTTATAATTTTGTCTACGTGTCATGCTCACGTCGAGCACATCCTGTTTTATAAAATAAGATATCGTTGCATGACTTTTTTTGTTTTGTTTTTAACAAATAGTGTTATTTTGTATTTTCTATGCAAATTCTTAAACAAATTTCAGTTTTATCTCTTTTAGTTCAATTTTGTTTACCTGACGTAAGAGGCTGCAATTGCGTCATGCGGCCAAACGGTGTTCGTTTACCTGACGTAGATTCCTGCGACCAAACGCTGCGGTCAGTCGTAGCGTCGGCGTCTGAAATTTTTGATCGCAGAAAAAATTTAGCGTTACGACTAGAATTGTTGTGATCAGATGCTGCGACCAGACGCTGCCAAACAACAACAATCATAGCATCTAGTCGTAGTGTCTGGTCGCAGATTTCAGCCGCAGTCACATGTGGCAGGCAAATGAACATGTCTATAAACTTAAAACTATATTAATAAAAGGTATAATAAAAAATTAAACATAAGAAATAGTATGGGTAAAAATCTGACATTTATAATGAAAAAGTAGTATAATTTAAGTTCATTGCAGTGAAAATTGTTCGTTAATATCTTTTTAAAAACCTATTAAATATTGGGTTTCTTCTCCTCTTTTAGCTTGAACCGGAAGAAAGAAAGGATGGTACTATTGCTTGCTGGATATTTCGAATATATATTTTTAATTAAATTCATTCAATATTAATTTTTTTTTGTCTGTTACATCATTTATTTTAAATTTGTGATCTTATAATGAGTGATGATTTCGAGCGAATCTGACTTCTGCAACAATTAAAAACACGACGAACATATCTAGACTATTCCACAGTGGATAATTATATCCGTCAAGGATCTATAATAGACGGCTGTGTATCACACTCATGATAGATAACTTTACTCTTAACACACGAAACCACGACAAATGATTTAACTTGTATTACTCTAAAGATTTCTAACAAATTTGCTTCCCTTAAATCTCATAATTTATGGTTTTTTTGGAAATCGAACAGTACCTTTAATAAATAAGCTCTATTTAAAATACTGTGTTTTATGTATTTGTCCATCATTTAGTGGACAATAAAGAGACATAATGTGAATTCATCAGACTCACTAGGCGTGCATGGATTGGCTGCTGTAGAAATTTCTGCACTCTATCCACTTGAAGGTGACATATACGGTATTTAATAGTCGTTACTGGTACTTGCTTGGACTATATAAATACGCACGTAACAGATCAGGTTGTAACATTGTCTACCTATTTGGAGCTGTTATAACTTCAAACTGAAGAATGGTCAGTCTAATGTTCTTCAGTTCGACCTCGTGTTTATGCTCTTCTCCATCAAAAACTGCGAAGGCTAGGTACTGACTTACAATTTTGATGCAATAAATGGACTCAAAGTTTTACTCCATCATTATCTTATAATCACTGAACTTGTTCTTTCTTCTACAGTTTAGACTTTGAGATGAAGAAACTTGGTAAGATTTTCTCATCTTGGCTCCTCAAAGTGCGATCTGAATGTAGGTTTTTATTTGAGTCTCATACTCCGTTTTCCCTGTTGTTGTCCTTGTGTTTTCTCAGGTGCCTGCACAAAACTTGTCCGTAACGTGAACTTGGAGAAACTAAAGAACAACTATTTGTTTCCTGAAGTAGTTTTATGATCTCGATCCCATCTATTGATTTTTGTACATATTCTAAGGGGGGATTTCATATTTCACTGACAGTTATTAATTGTGTAAATATATATATATATATAGATCACGAGACGTGAGCTTGAGCACGTTGAAAAGCATCCAAATGTACGATTGATAAGCCTTGGGACTGGTGATACAACTGAGCCTATACCGGAGCAAATAACCTCACACATGTCTAACGTATGATATGACTGATGTTTTTTTTGTTTTGTTTTGCATTCTTCTCTGTTTTTTTTTTCCCGCTTGTTTGTTAAGGCCTGAAACCTGCTGGATTCTGTCTTGTTTACCGACAGACAGTATTCATCAGTTCCACAACTCGAGGAAATATCTAAATCTGACAAGTATTTCAGTGATGCAGCTAATGCGTTGAATATCCTAGAGATTTTTCAGCGCAATAGAAAGCTGCAGTGATTTTAAACCGCAAACCAGAACCGCCGGTTGGACCAGTCTGGTTTGAGTTTTATCCATAACCAAAAGACCTTCGGTTAAACCCATTTGAACCCGGTTTAAATCCGGAAAATCCACTTAAACCCATTTGAACCCGGTTAAAATCCGGAAAATCATTCGGTTAGAATTAGAATGCTTAAACTGTTTAAATCGTAGAAAAACCCTAAAATGTCATACTCTACAAAAGTAGAGCCATCAGACAAATCATTTCTAGATATTTTTTTTCAGAACAAAAAATATGCTCCTCGGTCATTAGTATTAGTAACATGTGTTTTGGATTTTGATTATTCAGTTCGCACATGCCCTATCGACCGTAGAAGGATATAGAGGGTATGGACTGGAACAAGGGGATAAGGTAATCTTGTCTTGACAAAATTTGTATCAATTTAATTTCTTGTTTATTCATATCAGTCTCTATATCTGAAAACCGAAAGAAGGATTTGAGAATCGCATTTTCATAGTCTATGCTAATGAGATTGTTATTTTATATCTTGTATATAGATCGACTCTGTTTGAATTCTTATTATCATCTTCCATGCAAGATTTACTTTTTAAGCAGTGAGTTTCTTCCTCTGTATTGACATCTTTTTTGGTTTGTTTTACCAGACTCTGCGGAAAGCTATTGCTAATACGTTCTATGGAAATTTGGTCGTGAAAAGCTCTGAAGTTTTTGTATCAGATGGTGCACAAAGCGATATTTCTCGTCTTCAGGTATGTATTGAGGAGGGGGTTTGAGATTTGACACATCTTTTGATGTTCTGATTATCCGAATTTTGATTTGCAGCTGCTTCTAGGTTCCGGTGTCACAATTGCTGTGCAAGATCCTACCTTCCCGGTAATGTCAGCGATTTTATTTTGTGTTTTACATCGTTTCTTTCTCTCAATCTTTTTTGTGAGCATTCAAATTTTAAGTGGCTAAAAGATGTAAAGAGAGATCTTATTGTGAATGTTAAGCTTATAAGTAAATTTCTTGCCTCTCATGCGCTATTTTATGGTGTGGAATCAGGCTTACGTAGATTCAAGTGTGATAATTGGTCAGACTGGTCATTTCCATGAAGCAACCAAGAAGTACCAAAATGTTGTTTACATGCCATGTGGGCCTAAAAATAGTTTCTTCCCTGATCTGGCTATGACCCCAAGGACTGATGTCATCTTCTTTTGTTCTCCTAATAACCCTACTGGTTATGTAGCATCTAGAAAACAACTACATCAACTAGTTGACTTTGCAAAGACCAACGGTTCCATTATTATTTTTGACTCTGCTTATGCTGCTTTTATCGAAGATGGCAGTCCTCGTTCCATATATGAAATTCCTGGCGCTCGAGAGGTGAGACGAATTTGCATTTATATCTTATTTGTACGTGGTTTATGTTAAGTTTTAGGAAAATTTATCCCAAAACCAATTGATTCGCAATAAGTGGACTGGCTCATGTATCTTATGTATTCTAGGTCTCATTTGAGTTTCTGATTTGGCATCGAATCTCTTTTCATTTATATATATTTGCCTTCATTCATCATATTACTCTTTGTTAGGTCGCAATTGAAATTTCATCATTCTCCAAGTTTGCTGGTTTCACTGGCGTTCGGCTTGGTTGGACTATAATCCCTGATGAGCTCTTATACTCTAATGGTTTTCCCATTATAAACGACTTCCATCGCATTGTGACAACTTCCTTCAATGGAGCTTCAAATATTGCCCAGGCGGGTGGATTGGCATGCCTTTCTTCAGTTGGTCTTAAGGTAATTAAATTAATTATATAGCATTTACTTAAAACAATTTGCTTAGTTATTTTCAACTTCCTCTTTATGTTTCATGGACTAAACATGACAGGAGATACGGTCGGTGATCAACTACTACAAAGAGAACAGGAAGATACTAATGGAGACTTTGCTCTCGCTCGGCCTTACGGTTTATGGTGGTGTAAATGCTCCATACTTGTGGGTTCACTTTAGAGGATCAAAATCATGGGATGTGTTTGCTGAGATTCTTGAAAACACTCATATAATTACAGTTCCGGGCTCAGGTTTCGGCCCCGGTGGAGAAGAGTATTTGAGGATCAGTGGGTTTGGACGCAGAGACGACATTGTTGAAGCATCAAAGAGGTTGCAGAGTTTCTTTAAACCACGAACCAAACATTTTCTTTTTCTCTCTTCGGCTTCTAATAACAATTAAGCTGAAAATATCTCGTGTGTTATGTGCATTGTCTTGAAAAATCCCTTCCACTTGTTGTATCATGGTGTATATTGTTAAAAGCGATGAGACCATGGTAATCTTTTTCATAATCAATAAATAATTATATATATATATATATATATTTTTTCCGTATAGATTTATGATTTATTACAAATTATGAAGACTGTCACAAAGATGATTATACCACGGACAATTCAATCCGACCCTTATAGATCCACGACATACATTACTTTCTGCTCCATTCTCATGATGAAAACTCTTTTACCTTTAATGTGTGATCTCTTGTAAGCTTTGCCTCCATTAATCTGTGCATAATTATCAATAAATCGCATTATCTGGAAATTGAACCCCAAACCTCTTTGTGTAGAACCATTAATTAATCTTTGGTCAGACACTGGACTAAAGCACTTCCACTAAATAATTTTATGTTAGAAAAGGATTTTTTTTTTTGTTAAATCAGCATATTCCGGGCCGAATCCCTAGTCACCCCAGGCCCGGGGCAAGAGGGTCCATAATTCCAATTCGAAATTAAGTCCTCGTCCAAGCAAGGTTCAAAAGGGTACCTACAAATTCAATTAATATATATATTTTTTTCGCAATAATATTAAGGAAAATTTCACTTTATGACTACAAGAAAGAAAAACTTGTGTAATCTACTACAGTTAGGGTTTGTTTCATCCGATTACCAGAAGATTGAGAGAAATCAGAAGATTGAGAGAAATCGGATTGAGAAGCTTAGTCAAACTGCAGTCCGTCGGTGGCTTTCGAGACGGTCTATCATTGAGGAAATATGTCATCATGATCGCTCGACAAGAAGATGATGTCGATGTCTCTGGAGGAGGAAGATCTTCCGTTCGATCTTCTGAATCTCCCACAGTTTTGCTACAGTGAAAAGAACACGATGAGTGTTCTAGGAATAATCCTAAACCTTGAGTGTTAAAACATGTCAGATCTGATTCTTGACATGCCTCGGAAATGGTAGCTGTATGAAAAGATTCGAGGTGTGGCTCTCTCTAAGGATAAATTCCAGTTCATCTTCAAGTATGAACACGGCCTCGAAGAAATCCTCAACAAAGGTGTGCATTCAATCGATGGTCCCTAGCGATGGAAAGGTGGGTTGAGAAGCCTCCTCCTGATTATCTCCAAACGATTAATGTATGGGTTCAGCTGCGTAACATGCCTGTGAATCACTATACGCTGGAGTCTATTACGGCCTTTGGCGAGTTTACAGGTCAAGTTGTGGAGGTAGCTTTCGATACTACGAAACCACATAATAAAAATTATGTCAGAGTTCGTGTTCGATTCGATGTTTCCAAGCCACTCAGAAGATCGAAAATTGTGAACCTTCCCTCAAGTGATACTGTAACTATCCTATATGATTATGAGAGGGTTCAGAAACGTTGTTATACATGCCAAATGTTGATCCATGAGTAGAAGAGATGTCCTGTCTACTTGAAGAATCTACAAAGGGATAAAAATAAGGATCTAAACAAGAAGAATGCTCCATTCAGGATTCTAACTTATTCTCATGGAAGGTGATCCACTTTTTGGTGTTATGTTGGAGCATCAAGTGGGTCTGGATCCTCATACGGGTAGACAACGTATGGCCACTGATGTTTTAGATGGTATGCGATTGTATATTCTAGCTGCAACAGGAGAAGATCATCTGCTTAGAGAAGAAAGGGTAAAGGCATCAGTAGAAGATCTCGTTAACGATCCCTTATGCGAAAACAATGCTTCGTCTGGAGCCAACTCCTTTGATCTCTTCTGATGTTGATAAGGGTAAGGGCATTGTATTCAACTTTGATCTTAAAGCTGACATCAACCCATCAATGGCTGCTAGACAGAATGATCAGAAGTTGATGGCTTCAGCCATTAGGAGTGGTATGCAATGAGTATGCCTCCTACTTACTCCTCCACTCAATATGAGTTTATAGTATAAAATGGAAATTGGCAAGGTTTTCCTTTCTCAGAGGGTTTTACGGTTTCTAGAATAGGCATTCCTAATGCTAGTTCTTCCGGGACCTCTCTAAAGAAGAAAAAGCAAAGATACAGACCACCAACAAACAAAAGGAAGCTTAAAAGGAAGATAGAGGAAGGCTCTGGGATGGTAGTAGAGCTAACCAAGAGTTCATAGATAGGTTTTATAGAGAAAAGGAAAGCCTGTGAGGAGGTAGATGGTTCCCACAATACTGCTACTCATAGCAAACCTAAGATGGTCCCTAAAGAGGGACCGTCTACCATTCAATGAGCCTTTTGAGTTAAAATTGTCAGGGTCTAGGGACCATTCATGACTTGACAATTTCTAGACTCAAGGAAGGTCTTATTTTTAATGAAAACTAACATAGTAAGAATGTATTAGTAGACCTACAAGAATGGTTAGGCTATGATAGGGTTTATACAGTGGAACCTGAAAGATTAAGTGGTGGATTAGCCATTTTTGGAAAAAATCTCACTGTGGATTTGAATTTTGCAAATAAAAATCTTCTGGATTGTCTTATCCATTTTGGTTCCATCTCCTTTTATGTCTCTTGTATTTATGGGAATCCTGTGAGGAAGTTTAGACATAAGGGCTGGAAAAGGGTAACTCGGATAGGCATTCAAAGGGTAGGTAGTTGGTGTATGCTAGGTGACTTTAATGACATTCTTCATAATGGAGAAAAAGTTGGAGGCCCTTCTAATAGTGATTCCTCTTTTTAATCTTTTGTTAGTATGATTAAGGATTGTAAAATGAAAAAGCTGTCTAGCCATGGAAATGTTTTTCACTTGGAGAGGCATGAAACATAAGCTTTGGATTCAAAGTAGGCTAGATAAGTGTTTTGGTAACCAAGATGGAGTGAACGGCTCGTCGTTTTCGCCATTCCATATTTCTAAAACAATACCTTCATTTCTTCTTCATTGACTATAAAATCTGAGGCTCGGTGTAGTGCATCTTGGATTCGTACCACATCGACCTCTTTAATGCGAGCACGACAGCCTTGTCGCTTACGCCCTCGACCTTTGACATCACTGCTTCGTAGTGTCTCCGTAGGCCCTTGAGTTAATGTCCAGAGATCGGCATCAGAGGCTTCTCGATCCATAAACATGGAGTAATGCTTCAGGAAGGTTGCAGACAGCTGCTGAAAATCATCAATGGAGTTCCGCTCAAGTATGGAAAACCATTGGAGGGCTGCGGCTTTTAGATGCTCCACAAACAGAAGGCAGAAACCGGCATCTTTCTCATTTTCCTTAAAATTGGCTCGGCCCATTGATATGATGAACGCCGTTATGTGCTCCTTCGGGTCAGTAGTCCGTTCGTAAACTGGAATCTTTCCGGGATCGAAGATCCTCGCCTTGGTTATCCGAGCTATAAATGGCGTGTTATGTGCTTCTTCTAGTACGTGGTCAATCTCCGGGACTTTACTGGTTGCCTTGTACTACTGGGATCGGACGGTTCTCACCTCAGCAGTGGCACGATACAAAGAGGTTCGGATTTCGTCTAGCTCTTCTCTCTGGCTCGGATCGTCATTCTTAGCTCGTTAGTGTATTGGGCTTGTTGGACCCATAGGAGATTTTCTTCTTCATCTGCTAAGTTTCTGGCTCGGTTCAGGTTGACGTCGCCTTCGCTGGTTCGGGCTCCCATAATTGTTGGTACGAATCCCTCGTTAGCGAGATTCTCCATGTTGTGGTCACCTTCTTTTTGCCCCTCTTCATCGAGAACGATTGCTGTAGCCAACCCACTGTTGGTGCGTTGATCACGTCCATCGCTAGCTACTCTTTCTCCTCGGATCAATCGAGGTGGCTCGGTGATATTTGATCTGGTCGCCGCAGGTGTTTGTTCGTCGGTTGGATGTGGTGGTGGCAGTCCTCCCAAAGTCTTCGGTGCGTCGCGTGGTATCGAAAAATCCAAGGCTGTTGGGTTTAAGCCAAGTCGTCTAGCGATCCCGCTGATAGGTGGATTAATCATCGAACCCATACCTCTGATTCGTGTGGTTCGGGCTCGGCTCTCTGTCGTCAGCATCTCGATTTTCTCCGTCAGCGAGCTATTCAGCTTGTCTTGCTGGTCATCATGTTCTTCAACTCTGTCAGTGTTTTCGAAGCGCCTTCCGTGTTCACCGGCGGCGGATTGGTTCTTGCTCCAGGAAGATCGGCGCCAGTGTTGCTCGCGTCTTCGCCGCTCTGTTCTCCGTCGGTAGTCATCGTTTCAGATCTCGAATTTGGTGGTTTTTAGGTGTCAGAAAGTTTTAGACTCCCCACAGATGGCGCCAAATTGTAGGAATCAAAACTCGCACAACTAAACTTGGTTAGGAAAAATAAGGGATTCGAAAAACTTCTATGAAAAGAAACACAAGACCAGAGATCCGAAGATGGTGTTTTTATTCAAGCTGTTTAGAAAATTGTTGCGGAGAAAATAACAAGTGTTTGCTAGATAAAATTGCGTCTCCCTTTTTCAAAGGGGTACATGTCTATTTATTCAAGAATAAGTCGGCTAGGCCTTTTCCTAAACGGTAAAGAAAAACTTCCTTATTCTTTGGGATTTCCTTTCTTCTCCGGTTTGTCTAAGTCGGTTCAGGTGTGGGTTTCTTACATTGACTTGCTGCCTCGGCCTACCAGATGGTTGTGACTCTTTGCCTCGGCCCAACAAGTTGTTGGGTTCGTTGTTTCGTTGGGTACCCGACAATCTGGCTCGTCGCCATGTTGTCGCCTATCTGGATCATCGTCTGTATAGCTCGTCACCAACATTTTGGCTCGTCGCCAATGTTTTGCCTCGTCGCCAACATTTTGGCTCGTCGTCAATGTTTTGCCTCATCGCCAACATTTTGGCTCGTCGAGAATGTTTTGGCTCGTCGCCAACATTTTTGCTCGTCGCCAACGTTTTGCCTCGTCGCCAACATTTTGGCTCGTCGCCAACATTTTGGCTCGTCGCCAACATTTTGGCTCGTCGCCAATGTTTTGCCTTGTCGCCAGCGTTTTGCCTTGTCGCCGGCATTTTGGCTCGTTGCCAACATTTTGCCTCTCGCCAACATTATGGCTCGTCGCCAACATTATGGCTCGTCGCCAACATTATGGCTCGTTGCCAACATTTTGGCTCGTCAGCAGTGTTTTGCTTTGTCGTCGGTGTTTTGGTTCGTCGCCAACGTTTTGGCTCGTCGCCGGTGTTTCGGTTCGTCGCCGGCGTTTTGGTTCGTCGCCTACCACCAAAGTTGGTTCGGCCCATCAAAGCTCCCGTTGGGTTTGGCTAGGCTCACCGCACTTGGCTAGGCCCAAAATATTTACTTAGCCATTTTCGACAGTCAATCTCGATGGGGTGGAAATTGACCCCAACAACAAATAAGAATGTTGTTGAGCTTGCTGCCAACCTCAACACCACTGCAATCAAAGCTATTCAATCCAAGAAAACATTGGGAGGAGTTGGTATTCTTCATGGAGAAATCATTCTTTGAGAGATTTCTAATTTGATATTAGGGATTCAATGAGTTTCAGAATTCGATATTGATTGATGATTGTTAGGGATATCTTTAGAGTATTCATCTTTACTTATTCTCAATGCATGATTTCTTGACCGCGCATCTTGTGATATGATCTTAGGTTGATATACTCTCCAAAAATTTGTTATATTGCCTGAACTAGTATTAGATGAGCTAGATGTAATGACCTGAACGATTTGTTGAGTTAAGGAGTCTAGTAAACTTCATCCGAACCTGAACGATTTAAAGCATGCTTTCTTCTTGTAATGACCTGCGAGAGTTGAGTCTATTAGATTGTCAAAGCATAGTGGTTGGAACCACGAGAGTGGAAAGACTATACCTTCGTGTTCTGTGTTATAGACGATTTTTTATCTAAATCCCTGAAATCAGTCTATCTTATCTTTGCATGATTCTCTGCGAATATCCTAATGCCTAGCATTTTTCTACCATTGAATTTACATCTTATTTAGTTTACATGCTGCTTTTATTTAATCTCTTATTTATTCACCTTCGAAAAAATTATATTTTGTTCTAACTTGATTTGAATCATTACAATTCGTAGTGTGATTGAAAAGTCTCCGTGGTTAATTGTAATTGTGATTTATGTGCGCTTGCAGGAAGTTTAGTTGAGTGGTTAAAACTCGATACTCATAATCACTCATCTATGGCCATACAGTGATCGTCCCTACAGAAATCCAAACATGTAGAGTATCCATTAGTGGTAATAAGGTCACAGTTGGATTGAGGACAATCCAACGTGTATCGTACCTTCTCTCTATCCCCTTAGCCGTATAAGTTCCAATCTAGGTTTCTTTGAACCAAGGTTCAGTTTCCCAAGAAAAGGCTTACCAATAGGCTTACTGTAGGGTTGACTAAGAATGGCTGAGTAAACAATTAATTTACTCGAGTTATTTCATGTCTGGTTCGTGAACAATCCATACCGGATCAACATAACCAAACAAACAATCAAACCAACTTGCAACCACTATCCTTATTGCACAAATAAAGACTATGGGTCGAAACAGAACTAGATTTGATAGAGTCAATCTCCAGAACGGTCGTGATCATGCACAAACAATGAGCATCCTCGATCCAGACGGAACTAGATCGAGTATTCCTCGTACCTGTCTCTGATCCTGTTGAGCATCTCTCGATCAGAACCGAACACAATTTGATCGTGGGTCGAGAACTCAATCCATATCCACCTGATCACTGATTGAGTCTCTCTTTAAGCCCTATCAATCACCTATCGAATCACTAGGTCCTATCCTCTTCATCACAGTCCAATTACTCCACCAATCACCATACCGATCGCATATCGTGTCACCACTCGATCGCTTCCCGATTGTGGATCGAGTGCTCTGGCCATCCTCCGATCGTGTATCAAGTCTTTCTCGTATACCACCGATGATGTGTCGAGAGTCTTCCCAATCGCTAGTCGATTGTGTATCGAGTGTCCCTCGACTATCCATCAATCGTGTATCGAGACTGTCTCGATACAACCCGATCGATGTATCGAGGTACTGCTCGGCTGTGGCTTGCAGACGGTACTGATCATGTATTGCATACTGTCCCGATCATGTATCGCAGACTGTACCGATCATGTATCGAGTATTGGCCCGATCGTGTGTCGTAGACTGTACTGATCATGTATCAAGTACTATCAAGATCGTGTGTCGAGACTATCTTAATCACCACTCGATCGTGGGTCGAGGTTTTGCTCGACTGCTGCCGAACCCATATCGAGTAACCGTCCGGTTCATATGATTCTGGATCAAGTTTTCTCGATCACTATAACTACCCAAGCCCCCACACTACCCTAAACGAATCTTGTGAAAGCGACTAATAGAAAATAACTAGAAAAAGGAAAGAGTTAGGTACGGATCACGTCTTACCTTCACTGTGGATCTCCTATCCGTGGGGTGGGGTGGTGAGTACTCCTCATCCTCCTCCTAAATTATTCTTCTGCCTGTGAGCTTTCTCTTGTCTCTGGGTGTGAAGAATATTTTTTGTATGAAATATGAGGCATATAGGTCCCCTAGTTATACCCACAACTCCTAGGTAGAGAATATCTTATTTTTTCTTTTTGGATAATAAAAATTTTCCTTATATTTCTCCATGCCTTCTTATACGCGCGGCCCAAGCCCCACCGATTTTCTTCCTTCCTAAGTCTTCTAAAACCTTTTAGAATATTTCGAACCCTACCTAGACTTTTCTTCATAGCGGCCCAAATATCATCTCAGCCTTCCTTAGGTTTCCGTCCCCAAGCAAGAAATATTTCCCTTTTTCCATTCAGGGACATTTCCCTTGGCTCGTTTCCTTCAGAGTCTTGTCCTATACCCCTTTCGGAATGCTCTTCCCGTCTGGTGGTGTTTCCTAACCCGTGATTCCTAAACCTCTAAAGAACCTTCCTATTCTGGTTTTAGGTTGTTACAGGTACCCTAGTATCAGCCATGATCATACCGGTCTGAGTGATCCATTGCATGTGACCGATACCCTGCGCTCCACGACCTACACTTGATGCTTTGATACTGGTCACGAGTATCGGTCACGATCCGTGAACTTGACCAAAACTGTCCCACGATAAGTGTTTTTCTTCGATCCAGAACGAATCAATACTTGATGTCTCAGAGTATTAACTCTAAAAGAATCCTGCAAGTGCACAGACAATCGGAATAATACTTAGGGGTCGAATCCACTAGTGACCAAATAATCACATTACGAGTTTATAAGGTTCGAGTCAAGCTAAGATGAAAAATATGTGTGTTTTTGTTTGGGGGCTGTGAATAGTGATGAAAATAACAATAAATAAAATTAAAAGCAAGTAAATAAATATATAAAATTAGTATTGAGAGTTTTGGGTGTTAGAGAATTCGCAGGATATCATAGATCAATTAAATCAGATGAGTTAAACAAGAGAAATTCGATAGATATGTTCTAGAGCGCAAATCACAAATGGATAATTGGCCCACTTCCGCAGTGTCAATTACTCTGTCTAAACAACCTAAATTACACAAAGCTGATAATCAAGTAGTTAAACATCCATAAATAGTCCAAGCTCGATATATTCACAAAGCTTCTTATTATACTTCCGCAGATTATAATGTTTTGCTCATCCGAATTAGTTCAGGTAATTAAATAACACTTTCAATGAGTTTATTAACCTATGAGAAGTAGCTAGATGGTCAACTAAGCATTAAGCAATAAACACAAATTTAGATGAAGAACTCTATCAATAATCACAAATCTAGCAACCTAATGATCAATCCATGAATCCCTTTGAAAACCCTTAAACCCAATAAGCAGATTACTCAATCATGACTAAAGTAAGAAAACAACAGGAAATAGGTAAAAAGAGATTCATAATCATAAAACTTGATAATAAAACAAGATGGTTCATAAATCTTCTCTATATGGAGATACAAAGGCGAGATCTTCTCATTGGAAGCTCTTGAATCAAAATCTATGAAGAACATAGAAGGGGGCACAAAATCCTCTAAGAGATGTTATTGATGTGTTTATCTTTAGTGTAATTCGTGGCTTGTAAAATAATATGGGGGCTTATTCTATCAAGAGGCTAAAAACAAGTATTTATAGGCTTTAGGGTTTATTAAGGTTAGCTAGGGGCAAAAGAGAGTTTTCATGCTTGAATAGGGTTGAATTGGGCTATAAATCTTGACCAAAGAGGCTTCACCGGTCTAGAGTACCGGTCAAAATCCTGTTATCGGTACTGGTCTTTTCTGCACCCGCTTCATCTGCGGACCAGACGGACAAAATCCTGTTACCGGTACTGGCTCCTTTCTTAGACTTTTCATGTGGTTTTGATACATTGGAGCTTGGAGGAGGCTCAAGAGGTGATTTGGGATTTAAATAGTGCACAAGAGGGACCAAAGGATGAAGAAGAATCAAAGATGTAGCTGGTATCGGACTCACCCGATACGGAGGACCCGATAGAGAATGCACATGTAGCTGAAAATGACTAATAAGTGTTGGAAAAGCAGCCGGTATCAGCCAAGACCGATAGAAGAGGCCCGATAGCACATGCTTTCGGGTCCAACAGATAAAACATGACCGATGGCAGACCCCAAAAATGTGTTCTGGAATTTGGCACTAGACATGTCCTATCGGTTGCCAAACCGATAGGGACCAACCCGATAAGCGCACATCCGTTGACTTTTTGACTATTTTGTTGACTTTTTCAGTTTGACCCGGATCCGACCCAGTTTGTTTTGGATTGATCCGGGTCCATTTCTTATGGCTATATATATGTTTTTAGCCCACATTAAATCTAAGTTATCTTATGCTTTTAATTTCTTACTTCTTTTAGATCAAAACCTATGTTCTAAGAGAGTTTATGGTATTTTATTTTGGATATCTTCCTGTGATTTAAAGTTTTCATCTTTATTATCTTTTCTTAATCTTTTCTATTTACATTATGCTTAATCTAGATTACATTTTTATCATTTCTTTTATTATCAGTGAGTAGTCTTATCTTTGAATTGTGGGTTTAGTAGATTAGGGGTTGTTTGGTGATTAATGATTGATGATTAAATTAGATCTTATTAGATCTTTAATTTGTGATGCACTTAATACTAGGATTTGACTTGATCACTCAAATTTAGATCATATGTTATTTCATGCCCGAAAAGTGTTTGATGAAATGTTAGAACCAAAATCAAATTAGCTTTTCCTTTTTAACCAATGAAAGTTCATGTTAGGGTGATCAGTGAACTTAGTGGGACTTGAATGTTAATGCTTATTGATCATCTAATTTGCAAATGAAAGTTTAGCTAAATTAGATGATTAGTGAAGTGATTAGTGTCATGAAAGTGGATTAGTCAAATCATTGTTATCCATGTTTTAGGATTAGATTAAATTAGAGTATTTCATCATTGATTAGTCATCATACTCCCCTTATACGCTCCCACAAATGCCCCTACATCTCCATTGGTGGAGTACTCACTCCAATCTTTGCACATGTGAGAATCACGCTTTCCGACCTTACACCAATGAGACAAGGAACTACATCGACCTCGAATATCTCGTAAAAACTTTGATGGTTAAGTTCAACAATTAAGAGCACCCGCCATACATCTACATTTTCACAACACCCAAACGTGAGGCTCGGTGTGTTCTCCTTCCCAACATGGAACTCACCTCAATCACTAGCCACGATAATATCATGTTTGACCTTGACGAAGAAGATTGCTTTCAAGGTCAAGGATACCTCGAAGATCTTCACCAATACGAAGGCAATGAAGAAGAAATAGTGCAAGAAGAATCCCAAGAAGAGGTTGAGAATTCAGAGGACTTCCCAGTTTTCAACTACCCCAAATTGACTTCACCCCCCCCCCCCCAACCGCCCGTGAGGAAGAACTTCACGGAGAAATCAAGATGCAAAGAAGGATCAACAAGTGGTTGTTAAAGATAATGGGTAAATTCAAGAGAAAGCTAAAGAAGATCCAACCTCCCAATCTTAGAACAAGAAGAAGCACCAAGCGAAGTCGCAAGAAGAATTTCCAAGTGAAGTCGCAAGAAGAAGCTCTAAGCAAAGTCGTAAGAATAAGCATGTATGAGCTCCGAGAACGACATGGAATACAACATCAAGAGGAGGAGCCGATGTATCATGATGAAGCACAATTGGAGAGTGGAAGAAGAAGCATGTATGTGTTTTGTGCAAGACAAGAGGTTCAACAAGAAGAGTACCCACAAGAAATGATCACCGAGGATTGGTGGAGTGATAAACTCGAACGTTGGCAATGAAGAATGCTCCAAAACGATGTTACTCAGGAAAAGTGCCAAAAAGGGCACAAAAACAAGCCCTCAAAGCCGCCGCCAAACACTAAACTCAAGTACCACATCTCCCCATTATCCATACCATTGTACTTTTATGCATGCTTTCATTTATTTGCTTTAATTTCTTGTTATTTTCTTTGCTATTTGTGTGTTCCGCTTTAATACTTACCTCACCGGGATGGTGAGAGTTAAGTCCTTGGGGGGAGGAGCCTTGCTAATAAAATTGTTTGTTTGTTTTGTTTTATTCCCACTTGAGTCATGCACCATACATCAACATAGCATAGCATGCACCACTCATGTAGTTGTATTGCATACACTTGTATGCTCATTTTAGGTTGCATTGTACATATGAGAACAATGATAGAATTGCCTAAATAAGGTTTTCTAGTACATAGCATCACTTGCGAATATCTTGATAATGCCTTTATTGTGCTAAGTAAACAGCGAAAAGCTTGTTTCTTTGCATCTTTGATCTCTCCGCTCTAGTTCCTCTAAGTTATTGTTGATTGTTTGATTGAATTGAAGCCAACTCCACCTTATTTGACCATAATTGGATTTAAGTCTCTCACTTATGGGTTCTAGATCTTAAACATGGTTCACATATACACATTCAAACCATTTTCTATCCGTTTTTACCACTCTCAAATGGTTTGAATGGCTAATCCCGATTCAAATACATCTTCTGAACGAGGATGGTACCACACCTTGACATCCCCTAACCTTTCTTTGAAACCTTCATTACTTTGATGAGTGATGCCTCTTCTAATTTTACACATCATGCATACAATATCTTGAAATGGAAACGACAAGGTTGGTTATTCCATTACGAGTAGTCTCATTGGCTAGTCTAGGTGGGAATGAGAGTGTCTTGGCGTTTCATTTGGGTCTTGATAAGGTTTGAGATGGTTGTTGGGTTTGTGAGAGTGTGAGTTTGTTGAGAGTGGAAAAATGGGGAAGAAGAAGAAAAGAACCAAATAGTTATTGAAAAAAAAAAGTGTTAAACAAAAAGGTTTGTTAGTAAGAAAAGAGAAGGTTGCCTAGGGAGTGAAAACAAAAAGGAACACTACTCTTAAGCTAAAGTATCTAAGTAAGAAACTCATAGCTAAGAAAAGAAAATGAAAATAAAAGAATCAAAAACGAGTAGAAATAAGAAAAGCAAGAGTAGATGTATAAGTACAAGAAAGAACTCCCTAGAAAACCCAAAAGAAAGAAAAATTGAAGTGATTGAAGTCGAGAAAAAGCGTGACTAAGAGAAGTTTTGGGAAAAGTGAGTTAGTTACAAGAGAGTGAGTTATGTAGAAAAATGGAAAAAGCACCTTGTATACTCAAATTGTTTCCCTTCTCACTTGCTTTTGTGTAATTGTTTGTGCCTTGTGTTTACAGAAGTCACAAAATGTTTAAGCCCTCTTTTACTTCACATTGAACCTCTTTCTTACCAAACTGATTGGATTAGGTCGATTTTCCATTTGTGAGACTATACTTTTTGAATCATTAAGTGAATGTAGGGAGTTGGTGAATATAAAACATTTGATCACTTGGCATTGGCTCTAGAGGCAAAGAATAGGAGTTGTGACAAATGTGGAGAACTTGATTGAGTAGAAAGTTTATCTTTAGCTTTGAATCATATGATCTTGAATTGGCGACGAATATTTTGGAAAGGAACCTTTGGCTTTGAGTTCTCACTTTCAAACCTCTTCTCCGGGGTTGTTCTTACTTGTTTGCTTGAGGACAAGCAAATGGCAAGTCCGGAGAGTTGATTCGTTCATATTTTAGCACTCCTTAGCATACATTTCCCCTAGCTTTTACACTAAATTAGATTACTTAATCAATCTTTCTCTTCATATTAGGTTCCATTTAGTGTAGGTTTAGTCTCAGAATTCTAGGTCCATTAGGTTGCATTTACATTGCATTTTGAGTCTATTTCAGGTATCATGGAGGCCTAGGATCAAGGGGAATCAATTGGAGAAGAAAGGAGGAACCAAATGGGATGAAAAGGACTCAAACACCACCAATTATAAGCTGCATCGACCTGCCCAGCTCACCACGTCGATGCAGCAGGTCGATGTGAGCTGCACCAGGCGAAAGAAAGGGCTGATGTTCACTGCATCGACGTGCCCTCTTCACCACGTCGATATGCCAGGTCGATGCAAGCTGCACTTTCTGCACAATTCCGGGTTTGACCCGGTTTGTCCCGGGTTGATCCGGTACCTTCCCCTTTTACTATATATATGTTTTAACACTTTGAGAACCCTAAGTTGGGGATGTTTTAGGATTTCTATATAATTTTTAGTATCTTGTTTGGCTTGAATTTTTTATGGTTTATTGAAGTTTTCTTAATCTTATTTCATCTTTAATCATGTTTATCTACTTATCATCTTTTGTTTTGATTATCTTTGTTTCCATGAGTGAGTAGTAATTTTATGGATCATGGGTTAGGTAGATTAGGGTGATTAGAAGTTGGGTTATGGTGTATTAGGCTTAGAATATAGAGAATCCTTCATTTGAGATGCATCTAAGGTTAGGATTGAAGTAGCTAATCAATCTCTAGAACGTGGTCTTTTTACGCCCGAAAGGTGTTCGTAGAAATGTCTTGGAGAATTTTATATGAACAAATCATATCTTAGCCAATTAACACTTGATGTTTAAGGTGATTTTTGGGTTTAGGGACTTAAAAATATTGCTTCTATATTCACTAATTACAAGTGTGAAAGTCTATGATAATTAAGGAATTTAGGAAGGGGATTTGTGCCACGAAAGTGGATTAGTTCTAAATTAGTGATCCTTGCCCTAGGAATTGAATTGATTAGGGCCTAAGCACCATCACCTAATGGATAATCTACCTTGATCAATTGCCTTGCCCCATGATTCATATTTCCTTTTATTTGATCAATCTTGTTTAAGCTTAAGTAGTTGACTTTTAGTTGACTTTTTTCATATTGCTTTTAAGTTGCTTTCTTTAACTTTAATTTTGCTTACGCATGCTTTCTTTTATGTTTCTTGTTCTTGTTTAGTTAATCTATTTTCTCATTGACTTACTTTCTTAGGTTGTTAGATTGGTTACTCAAAACACAACCACTTGAATTTGCTTAGCTTCTTAAGTTCTTTGCATGCTTATTGTCCTAATCAATTTCCTTGTGGATTCGATCCCTAAGTAGTACAATGATATGTGCCATGCACTTGTGGTTATTTAGGATTAAAACTTAGTAGTAGTTTAAATACCGCATCCAGTTTAAACTTAGTAGTCTTTTGAAGACTAAGTCTATTATTACTACTACTGGATTTAAACTACTACTACTACTGGATTTAAATACCGCATGCGGTATAATAAAATACCGCATGCGGTATAATAAAATACCGCATGCGGTATAATAAACTACCGCATGCGGTATTTAAACTACCGCATGCGGTATTTAAACTACTACTAAGTTTTAAACTAATAATAGACTTAGTCTTCAAAAGACTAGGATTTGAGTTCTTTTGAAGACTAAGTCTATTATTACTATATATATATATTGTTGCTTTTGTGTTTTCTCTCTTTTGATTTGTAGGTACTAAATCAAAAATTATGGAAAGGAGAATTGGAGACTATGATGAACCAACTACAAATGGAGTCGAAGTGGGAATTAGGCCTCCTCCAACCGTTGATGATGAATGGGAAATCAAGGCTAGTTTGATAAATATGGTTCAAGGAAATCGGTTTTTGGGGTTGCCACATGAAAATCCGGTTGAGCATCTTGACACATTTGATAGATTGTGTTCTACGGCTAAGAGAAGCGGAGTCTCCGAAGAGGTAGTGAAGCTTACTCTCTTTCCCTTTTCACTTGGAGATAAAGCATCTCAATGGAAAAAGAGTATCAAGTCATATTCGATTACTAATTGGAACGAATGCAAGAAGAGATTTCTCTCAAAGTTCTTTTCCCATGAAAGAACGGCAAAGATTAGGAATGAGATCGCAAGATTTGAGCAAGGAGTTAAAGAAACATTGTATGAAGCATGGGAAAGAATGAAAGGGTATACACGGGCTTGCCCCCATCATGGAGTTCCTATGGAAGCACTACTAGAAATCTTCCATAGAGGTGTCCACGAGAAGTTTCACATTGCTTTGAAAACGACTAGTAACAAAGATTTTGCAAAGCTCACAGCGGAACAAGGGGAGCAACTAGTTGAGAATCTTGCTCAAAGTGAAGGGCGCTATGAAGAGAGTTACAACCAAATTGAAAGAGAAGCTAAAGAAGAAAATTTGGGGATTAAAGAGATGAATGCGAAATTGGACGAATATATCACTCTAACCCAAAAGGGGGTTCATCAAGTGGATAGTTTTGGGGGGGGGGGGCAAGAGTTTGCTATGGGGGAATCTCAAGGAGAGATAAACTACATTAATGGTGGATTCCACCAACCAAAAACCCATCACCGATACAATCCTCAAGGACAAGGATTTGTACCAAACCCCTAATTCCATCCTTATTCATGCTTTGCCAATTTTCAATAACCAACTCCATATTATGGGGAATCATTTTCATCACCTCCTAAATAGAATGCTATATACACTTTTCTTGAGAAACTTCTAGAGTCACAAGGGAAAAGCGTGGTTGAATTGAAGGAAGAAATGAAAGGAATGCACGGGAAAATGGATGGAGCGTATAGTGAGCTCAATGTAAGAATCGAATTCCTCTATAAACATATGCATCCCGTGGCACATCAAGAAACAAAGGAAGATCAAGATAAAGAGGCTTTTCATGCACTCACCTTGAGGAGTGGGAAAAAGCTTCTACCTAGAGAACCACAAGTTGTTGAGTAAAAAGATTGATTAAAATGAAGAGTTGGTGGTTGAAAAACCACAACAAAAGGATGACAAATCAAAGAAACCTATCTTGGTAGAGGATGCGGAAACACTAGAGACCAATCCGAAAGAAGATGCCAAGGAAAAGGTTATCTTTGAACCTCCACCTTATGAAGTAAAATTACCATATCCCGGACGTTTCAAGAAGCAATTACCAGAGAAAGAGTTTGAGAAGTTTCAAGGGATACTTGGAAAAGTGAAAGTGACCAAATCCCTTTCACGGATTTGCTTATGAATTGTCCGCTCTACAATAAGCTATTTAGAGATGTGATGACAAAGAGGAGAATTCTTAAGGAATCCATGGTGGTGATGAGTGAAGAATGCTCCGCCATTATCCAAATCACCTTACCCCCAAAGCTACAAGATCAGGGAATTTTTATCCGCCCATGTTCACTTGGTCATTTGGTTTTCGAGAGAGGTTTGGTTGATCTAGGCTCAAGTGTAAGTTTGATGCCATTGTCCATATCAAAGAAACTTGGTCTCACCAACTACAAGAAAACAAGAATGACTTTGGTTTTAGCGGATCGTTCCATACGACTACCGATTGGAATACTTGAGGATTTGCCTTTGAAGATTGGAAGATACATTATTCCAACCGATTTTGTGGTATTAGAGATGGACGTGAAGTCAACCGATCCAATCATTCTTGAATGAACATTTTTAGCAACCGCCGGAGCCATTATAGACATTAAGAGGGGTAAGATTGATTTGGGAAAGCTTGTGCTCAAGTTTGACATCAACAAAATTAAAACCTACCATGGGGGGCAAACTTTCTATGTGGAAATGCTTGATGAATTAGTAGAGGATTATATGGAGGTTATCAACATGGAAGACCCCCTGGAAGTAGCTCTTACAATGAACAATGATGAGCTTCAAAATTCAAATGAAGAAGCCCGTGGGTATGAGAAGCTTCTTTATTCACACCCACCAATCTTGGAAGGCGCTTGCCTTATGGAATTAGGAGAAATTGGGAAAGATAAAGAAGAAAAGGATGAAGCTAGCAATGGTAAGACTAGCATAGAAGATGGTTGCAGTGAGCTCAAAGCACTAAAAGTAGAACTCAAACCTCTACCAACTGGGTTAAGGTACGCGTTTCTTGGTCCAAACTCCACTTATCCGGTCATAATTAATGATGATTTAAATGAAGAAGAAACTACCATGCTTTTGAATGAACTTAGAAAGTTTAGGAAAGCCATTGGTTATTCTTTGGATGACATTAAAGGGATTTCCCAATCTTTATGCATGCATAGAATTTATCTAGAAGATGAGTCTAAGTCGTCCATAGAGCGTCAAAGGAGGCTTAACCCGAACTTGAAAGAGGTAGTTAAAAACAAAATTTTAAAACTACTTAAGGCGGGGATAATCTATGCTATTTTGGATAGTCCATGGGTTTCTCCGATTCATGTAGTGCCCAAAAAGGAGGTGTAACCGTAATTAGGAATGATAAGGACGAGTTGATCCCAACTAGAACCACAACCGGTCATAGAATGTGTATTGATTATAGAAAGCTAAATGCATCTACTAGGAAAGACCATTTTCCTTTACCATTCATTGATAAAATGTTAGAGAGGTTGGCAAACCATTCACACTATTGTTTTCTTGATGGATATTTGGGTTTCTTTCAAATTACTATTCTTCCTTTATACCAAGGAAAAATGACATTTACTTGTCCTTATGGGACTTATGCATATAGGAGAATGCCTTCGGGTTGTGTAATGCGCCCGCCACCTTTCAAAGATGCATGATGTCTATTTTCTCTGATTTTATTGAAGACATTATGGAAGTATTTATGGTAGATTTCTCGGTATATGGTAGTTCGTTCTCGTCTTGTCTCTCTAACTTGTGTAGGGTCATCAAAAGATGTGAAGATACAAACCTCGTACTCAATTGGAAAAAATGCCATTTCATGGTAAGAGATGGAATAGTGCTTGGTCATCATATCTCGAAAAAAGGGATTGAAGTGGACAAAGTTAAGATTGAGGTTATGATGAGCTTAGCACTACCTACCATGGTTAAAGGAATAAGGAGTTTCCTAGGACATGCCGGATTCTATAGGTATTTCATCAAAGACTTCTCCAAATTAGCACTCCCGTTGACAAGGCTTTTATGTAAAGATGTTGCATTTGAGTTTGATGGGGATTGTCTTGAAGCGTTCTTGAAGCTAAAGGAAGTTCTTGTGAGTGCACCAATAGTTCAACCGCCGGATTAGAATCATCCATTCGAGATCATGTGTGACGCTAGTGATTATGCCATTGGGACGGTGTGGGACAAATAAAAGATAAACGACTTCATGTCATCCACTATGCTAGCCGCACACTTGATGATGCACAAGTTAAATACGCAACAACGGAGAAAGAGCCTCTAGCCATCGTGTTTGCCTTTAAGAAATTTTGGTCATACTTGGTTGGATCAAAAGTTGATACCGACCATGCCACTTTGCACTATCTTTTAGGTAAGAAAGATGCCAAACCAAGATTGTTGAGATGGGTTCTTTTACTTCAAGAATTCGATTTTGAGATCAAAGACTAGAAGGGTATCGAGAACGGTGTCGCGGATCATTTATCTCGAATGCGTGTTGAGAATGGAATTTCCATCGATGATTCTCTACCCGGAGAGCATATCAACGAGATTGTTTCCCTATGGAAAGAGAATGAAGCTTTGGAGGCAATGATGGAGGTAAACCAAATCAAGGAGAATGAACCTTGGTATGCCGATGTAGTTAATTATCTCGCTATTGGAGCATCACCACCTAAGCTTGAATCCTAAGAAAGGAAGAATTTTTAAGGATATAAAGCATTACTATTGGGATGAACCATTCCTTTATAGGAAATGCAAGGATAAACTATTTCGATGATGCATCTCAGAAGAAAAAGTTCCCGGGATCTTGTTTCATTGCTATGGTTCGGATTATGCGGGACATTTTGCTACATTCAATACGGTTGCAAAGATCCTACTAGGGGGCATTTGGTGGCCTACTATATTCAAAGATGCTAATTGTGATGCTTGCCAAAGGAAAGGAAGAATAAGTAGAAGAAATGAGATGCCACTAAATCTTATTTTCGAGTTGGAAATCTTTGATGTATGGGAAATAGACTTTATGGGGCCATTTCCGTCTTCCTACGAAAATGAATATATATTGGTCGATGTCGATTACGTTTCCAAGTGGGTGGAGGCTATAGCTAGCCCTACTAATGATGCAAAGGTGGTAGTCAAGTTGTTCAAGTCGATAATCTTCCCAAGATTTGGAGTCCCGAAAGTGGTCATTAGTGACGGCGGTAGTCATTTCATCAACAAGGTTTTCGAGAGCCTTTTGAAAAAGCACGGAGTAAAGCACAAAGTGTCAACGCCATACCACCCTCAAACGTCCGGCCAAGTAGAGGTCTCCAACCACCAAATCAAGTAAATACTACAAAAGATGGTTGGCAAAAGTAGGAAAGATTGGTCGACCAAGTTAGATGACGCACCTTGGGCATATCGAACCGCTTACAAAACACCAATTGTAACAACGCCTTTCAACCTCCTTTATAGAAATAATTGCCATATTCCGGTAGAAATGGAGTAAAAAGCTTTATGGACCGTCAAGTTGCTCAACTGTGACATATAAACGGCATCCAAGAAGCGTTTGATTCAACTCGAAGAGTTAGAAGAAATTCACCAAGATGCATATGAAAGCTCCCGGATATATAAGGCAAAAACTAAGTCCTTCCATGACAAGAAGATTTTAAAAAGAGAATTCAAGGCAGGAGACCAAGTCTTACAACTTAACTCCCGTATACGTTTGTTTTCCGGGAAGCTTAAGTCCAAATGGACGGGACCTTATGGGATCAAGGAAGTTTGTTCTTGTGGAGCCATTGTATTGGTGGGAAAATATAGAGTGGAATTTACGGTGAATGGACAAAGGTGCAAACCATACTTGGCACATGAAGCAATGAGTGAAAGTGAGACAATTCCACTCATGGACCCCCCAACAAGCTTAACCACCTTCAAAATGTCAAGCTAATGACGTTAAAGAAGCGCACTAGGGAGGCATTCCCTTGGTATACTTGTACATACTTTTACTTATATTTTAACCATTTTTCTTTGCGTTTTAGTATGTTTGAGTTTGTAGGAAGCAAGATGATCAAGTATGGGTCAAATGGAATGCAAACAAGACACTTTTGAGCCAAATGTAACCTGCATCGATGTGCCTGTTTCATTTGGTCGATAAGCCAGGTTGATGCAGCACGCAACAGTGAAAACCTTCAAACTGTGTCGCCTGCATTGACGTGCCTGTTTCATCTGGTCGATATGCCAGGTCGATGCAGCACGCATCCGGTAAGTTTTCTCTCCCACTTGCCCTTTCTTTCTTGTTTGACACTTGGTTACTTTTCTTCCCCATTTTGCACATGGTTTTTCCAATTCACTACCTACTTGTAACCACTTAACAAATTTCTCCTACCAACTTATTTCTTTATTTTCCACATGCATGAATTTTCACTCTCACTCTCAAACCTCTATAAAAGTGCACTTACACACCCACTCACAATTCACACCTCTTCTCTTACTCATTATCATTAATATCTTGATCCTTCTAAGGAAGCTTACAAAGCTTTTGCATGTTTCAAAGTCTCTTGTTCATAGTCTTCCTCTCCAACCAAGGTATGAACTTCTAACACTCTCATTCTCCTTTACGCACCAAAAGGTATAATTCTTGGTTTTGTTTATACAAATGCTCACCACCTAGAGTTGTTAAATAAATCAAAAGAAATGGGTACATTGTTAGAACCGCATATTTATAGTCGACCCCTTTATTGCACTTATTTATCGAAATGATTATTGAATATTATTGTCCTCATCACCTTAAACTCATTCGTAAATTAAAAATGGTAAAGAGAGGCAAATATTTTCTATTATAAGGGTTCGAAATGCATTTACTCTACCAATCATGCTACTATAAATTCTTCCCCAAAGAACTTACTCTACGAATTTTATCATTGTAGGTACCAATGGCATCTACAAACAAAGACAAGGGAAAAATAGTAGAAACCACCAAAAAGACAAGAGTGCCAAAGAAGGTTGACAAAATCGGTTTATCAAGGGGTAGGAAAGTACTACGAAGTGGTTTTAACACCAAATGGAGTCCCATGGAACTCAAAATTCTTGGGGATTTGGAGGACGTAGACATGGTAGCTACTCGCTTTGCGGATAGAGAATTATTGAGAGGTATGGGGTTGTTGAGTGACTTTGATGAAACAATGCGGCTGATGGGTGTTGAAGCCTTTGCTACAATGGACAACCCAACTTATGAGGCCCTCACTAGGGAGTTTTTGGCCACGGTGGAAGTGGAACACGTGAGAGAAAGAAAGAAGATCGTAGAGGAGGGAAACATCTGGTTCAAGCTTGGAAAGAAGGAATACGCCCTCTCCATCTTCACACTTTGTGATATCTACGGATTCACCAAACACTATTTGGTAAAATTCCCTAATTTCGACGAAACGGATCCATTTTGGAGCACCATCGGCATGGACAAACTGTATGACTCTAGTTTTGCAAAGAGCGCCCTTGTGCGAAACCCGGTGTTGAGATACATACATAAAGTTTTGGGCAACACATTGTTCATAAGGCGGGAAATCAATGTGTTGACAATGGACAAGCTCAACCTCCTTTTCCAAGGAGTAAACACTTGTTGAGCGACGCCTTGGCAACAATATCAGCTATGGAGCAATCTTCGCAAAAATCTTACCTCAAATACGCTCCCACAAATTCTCCTACATCTCCATTGGTGGAGTACTCACTCCAATCTTTGCACATGTGGGAATCACGCTTTCCGACCTTACACCGATGAGACAAGGAACTACATCGACCTCGAATATCTCGTAAAAACTTTGATGGTTAAGTTCAACAATTAAGAGCACCCGCCATACATCTTCATTTTCACAACACCCAAACGTGAGGCTCGGTGTGTTCTCCTTCCCAACATGGAACTCACCTCAATCACTAGCCACGATAATATCATGTTTGACCTTGACGAAGAAGATTGCTTTCAAGGTCAAGGATACCTCGAAGATCTTCACCAATACAAAGGCAATGAAGAAGAAATAGTGCAAGAAGAATCCCAAGAAGAGGTTGAAAATTCCGAAGACTTCCCGGGTTTTCAACTATCCCAAATTGACTTCACCCCCCCACAACCACCCGTGAGGAATAACTCCACTGAGAAATCAAGAAGCAAGGAAGGATCAACAAGTGGTTGTTAAAGATAATGGATAAATTCAACAGAAAGCTCAAGAAGATCCAACCTCCGGTGTATGTGTCTTCCGAGGATGACCCAATCTTAGAACCAGAAGAAGCTCCAAGCGAAGTCGCAAGAAGAATCTCCAAGCAAAGTCACAAGAAGAAGCATGTATGAGCTCTGAGAACGACATGGAATAACATATCACGAGGAGGAGCCGACGTATCATGATGAAGCACAATTGGAGAGTGGCAGAAGAAGCATGTATGAGTTCCGTGCAAGACAAGAGGTTGAACAAGAAGAGTACCCACAAGAAATGATCACCGAGGATTGGTGGGGTGATGAACTCGAAAGTTGGCAACGAGGAACGCTCCAAAATGATGTTAATCACAAAAAGCGCCAAAAAAGGCACAAAACAAGTCCTCAAAGCCGTCGTCAAACACTAAACTCAAGTACCACATCTCCTCATTATCCGTACCATTGTACTCTTATGCATGCTTTCATTTATTTGCTTTAATTTCTTGTTATTTTCTTTGCTATTTGTGTGTTCCGCTTTACCCTTTGGCATACTTACCTCATCGGGATGGTGAGAGTTAAGTCCGGGGGGGGGGGGGAAGCCTTGCTAATAAAATCATTTGCTTGTTTTGTTTTATTCTCACTTAGGTCATGCACCATACATCAACATAGCATAGCATGCACCACTCATGTAGTTGGATTGCATACATTTGTATACTCATTTTAGGTTGCATTGTACATATGAGAACAATGGTAGAATTGCCTAAATAAGGTCTTTTAGTACATATCATCACTTGCGAATATCTTGATAATGCTTTTCTTGTGCTAAGTAAACCGCGAAAAGCTTGTTTCTCTGCATCTTTGAGCTCTCTGCTCTAGGTCCTCTAAGTTATTGTTGATTATTTGATTGAATTGAAGCCAACTCCACCTTATTTGGCCATAATTGGATTTAAGTCTCTCACTTATGGGTTCTAGACCTTAACCATGGTTCACATATACACATTCAAACCATTTTCTATCCGTTTTTACCACTCTCTAATGGTTTGAATGGCCAATCCCGATTCAAATACATTTTTTGAATGAGGATGGTACCACACCTTGACATCCCCTTACCTTTCTTTGAAACCTTCATTACTTTGATGAGTGAGGCCTCTTCTAAATTTGCACATTATGCATAAAATATCTTGAGATGGAAACGACAAGGTTGTTTCTTCCATTACGAGTAGACTCATTGGCTAGTTTAGGTGGGATTGAGAGTGTCTTGGCGTTTCATTTGGGTCTTGATAAGGTTTGAGGTGGTTGTTGGGTTTGTTGAGAGTGAAAAAATGGGAAGAAGAAGAAAAGAACGAAAATGGTTATTGATAAAAAAAAATGAAAAAGAGTTAAACCAAAAGGTTTGTTAGTAAGAAAAGAGAAGGTTGCCTAGGGAGTGAAAACAAAAAGGAACACTACTCTTAAGCTAAAGTATCTAAGTAAGAAACTCCTAGCTAAAAAATGAAAATAAAAAAGAAAAGAATAAAAAAGGAGTAGAAATAAGAAAAGCAAGAGTAGATGTATAAGTATAAGAAAGAACTCCCTTGGAGTCGAAAACAAGAGTGACTAAGAGAAGTTTTGGGAAGGTGAGTGAGTTACAAGAGAGTGAGTTGGGTAGAAACGTGGAAAAGCACCTGTATGCTCAAATTGTTTCCCTTCTCACTTACTTTTGTGTAATGGTTTATGCCTTGTGTTTAGAGAAGTCACCAAATTTTTAAACCCTCTTTTACTTCGCATTGAACCTCTTTCTTACCAAAACGATTGGATTAGCTCGATTTCCCATTTGTGAGACTATACTTTTAGAATCATTAATTAAATGTAGGGAGTTGGTGAATATGAAACATTTGATCACTTGGCATTGGCTCTAGAGCAAAGAATAGGAGTTGAGACAAATGTGGAGAACTTGATTTAGTAGATGGTTTATCTTTAGCTTTGAATCATATTATCTTGAATTGGCGACGAATGTTTTGGAAAGGAACCTTTGGCTTTGAGTTCTCACTTTCAAAACTCTTCTCCGGGGTTGTTCTTACTTGTTTGCTTGAGGACAAGAAAAGGACAAGTCCGGGGGAGTTGATGTGTTCATATTTTAGCACTCCTTAGCATACATTTCCCCTAGCTTTTACACTCAATTACATTACTTAATCAATCTTTCTCTTCATATTAGGTTCCATTTAGTGTAGGTTTAGTCTCAGAGTCCTAGGTCCATTAGGTTGCATTTGCATTGTATTTTGAGTCTATTTCAGGTACTATGGAGGCCTAGGATCAATTGGAATCAATTGGAGAACAAAGGAGAACCAAAGGGGATGAAAAAGAGCCAAACACCACCAAGTGTAAGCTGCATCGACCTGTCCAGCTCACCACGTCGATGCAGCAGGTCGATGTGAGCTGCACCAGGCGAAAGAATGGGCTGATGTTCACTGCATCGACGTGCCATCTTCACCACGTTGATATGCCAGGTCGATGCAGGCTGCACTTTCTGCCCAATTCCGAGTTTGTCCCGGGTTGACCCGGTACCTTCCCCTTTTACTATATATATGTTTTAACACTTTGAGAACCCTAAGTTGGGGATGTTTTACGATTTCTATATAATTTTTAGTATCTTGTTTGGCTTGAATCTTTTATGGTTTATTGAAGTTTTCTTAATCTTATTTTATCTTTAATCCTATTGATCTACTTATCATCTTTTGTTTTGATTACCTTTGTGTCCATGAGTGAGTAGTAATTTTATGGATCATGGGTTAGGTAGATTAGAAGTTGGGTTATAGTGTGTTAAGCTTAGAATATAGATAATCCTTCATTTGAGATGCATCTAAGGATAGGATTGAAGTAGCTAATCAATATCTAGAACATGGTTTTTTTACGCCCGAAAAGTGTTCGTAGAAATATCTAGGAGAATTTCATAAGAGCAAATCATATCTTAGCCAATTAACACTTTATGTTTAAGGTGATTTGTGGGTTTAGGGACTTAAAAGTATTGCTTCTATATTCACTAATTACAAGTGCCAAAGTCTATGATAATTAAGGAATTTAGGAAGGGGATTTGTGCCACGAAAGTGGATTAGTTCTAAATTAGTGATCCTTGTCCTAGGAATTGAATTTATTAGAGCCTAAGCACCATCACCTAATGGATAATCTACCTTGATCAATTGCCTTTCCCCATGATTCATAGTTCCTTTTATTTAGTCAATCTTGTTTAAGTTTAAGTAGTTGACTTTTTATATTGCTTTTAAGTTGCTTTCTTTATCTTTAATTTCCTTATGCATGCCTTTTTTTATGTTTCTTGTTCTTGTTTAGTTAATTTCTTTGGTCATTGGCTTACTTGCTTAGGTTGTTATTGGTTACCCAAAAAACAACCACTTGAATTTTCTTAGTTTCTTAAGTTCTTTGCATTCTTATTGTCCTAATTAATTTCCTTGTGGATTCGATCCCTAAGTAGTACAATGACATTTGCCATGCACTTGTGGTTATTTAGGGTTAAAACTTAGTAGTAGTTTAAATACCGCATCAAGAGTACGGAAGAGCTTTGGACACGATAAACTATGGAAACTTTGCGGGGTTCAATGTGACTCAAGCGGAGGAACTAATCGAAAACTTGGCTCAAAGTGATGCTTGTTATGGTGGTGACTATGATAGGACACTAAATACTTCTAGTAGTGATGATCAAAAGTTCAAGGAGTTGAATGGAAAGTTGGATCAAATGAGTAAAGCATTGCAAGCTAGCCAAAATATGGTTAACTATGTTGGTGAAGTTGATGGGTACCAACAATTCTATCAAGACAGCGGGCTTGAAGGCTTAGAAGAAGTTCAAGAGGAAGCAAACAACTTGGAAAACCAAGGAGGCTACCAATTCAAGCCTTTCAACCAAAAATTTAGGAATCATCCTAATTTCTCCTACCGAAGCACGAATGTGGAGAACCCACAAGATCAAGTGTACCCGTGACAACCAAGGCCTCAAGGACAAGGCTTTCAATCTAGACATTTTATTCCACTTCAACAAGGTCAAGTCCAAGGATTACAACCAAGAGCACAATTTGTGCCAAACTTTCAACAAGGATTCCAACCGAGTACTAACCACATCCAACCACAAGCAGGACCGTCTACTTAAGCTTCACCCGGTTTTGATATGAAGGGCATGCTCCAACAATTGATAGAAGGACAAACCAAATCTCAATTGGAAATGACTAAGAAGATAACCGAGATGCAAGGCGAAATGGATGGAGGGTATAATGATCTTCACGCCAAATTTGAACACTTGTCTACACATGTCAAATCCTTGGATAATCGTCTCGCTCAAGTAGCTTTTACATCGCAAAAACCACAGGGAACACTTCCCGGGAAACCCGAAGTGAATCCCAAGGAGTTTTGCAATGCAATCTTGGAAGGTGATAGGAAGCTTAATGAAAGAGAAAAATTGGAAGAGAATGAAAGGGTTTTGGAAGAACTCACAAAACTTCTAATGTCTCCTAATGATGAGGAAGCACTGAAGAGTGGCGAGATTTTTGTGGGAAGTGGCACAAGTGAAGAAAAGGCACCCAAGTAGGGCTTAAGGAAGAATCCCTTGGGATTCAACCTCGTATTTATGAGCCCAAAATTCTTTTCCCACGAAGAGAATTCACCAAAGCTCAAAAGAAGGTTCTCTCTAAGTTCAAGAAAGATATGAGAGACATAGGAGTATCATTGCCAAAGAGTAAAGATTTGAATCAAATCCCGCTCCTTAAGGAGTTCATCAAGGATATCTTAGCAAATCAAGTAAATGTTATGGAAGTGATGCAACTATTTGAAACAACAAGCGAGCCCCTGCTCGAGCCCAAAATCATTCCTAAGAAAGGAAATCCGAGAAAATTCAGCATACCTTGTTCTCCTGATGAATTGAAGCTAGATGATGCCTTGTGCGATTTGGGTTTTAGTGTGAATGTGATCTCTTTTGGGATGGTAAAGCAACTTGGCATAAAAGAGTTGAAGGAAAACACTTGCTCAATCACATTGGCTGATGCATCCTCCAAATATCCTCTCGGAATGCTCAAGATTATCCTCTACGAATTGGGAATTGTCTAGTTCCAATTGACTTTATGGTGGTAGAGATGGAATCAAAACGGAAGCTACCCCTAATACTTGGGACACCATTCTTAACAATCACGGGAGCAAACATGGATTTCTTCAACAAAAAGGCGGTTCTTTATAATGTTTATACCAATGTTTCCTATCCTATCTTACCCGCTACTACAAGGTTGTGTGGTACAATCTCTACCGGAAGTGAAGTAAGGCATTTGATGAGTATCAAAGCTACGAATGATCCCGTCCAAGTTGAGAAGGAGATCTTTAGTGTTGATTGTGTGATGAATGGCCAAGAAGCTTAAAATTGCTTTTCAAGGAAGATGAAGAAACGACGCTCAATGACAAGGCACCTCAAGGTCTCAAGGAAACATCAAGAGGTAACAAGAAAGCTGCTCTCACATTGCATCCCATTAAGTTGGTCGATGGAGCTCTTCAGTGCAAGGCAAAGTGCAACGGAGGTTTTAAACCCTTCTTAAAGGCTAAGATAATTCTCACTCTCGGTTTAAACAAGGAAGAAGTTGATATGGCGAAGAAGGCCATGATGGAAGCTTTCAAGGTTGAACTAACTGATTGGGGACCAAGCTTCAACGAGCCCTCATCCTCCTTCCACCTAAAAACCATCCCAAAATATCAAGTTTAGAGACGTAAAACAAGCGTACTTGGGAGGCAATCCCATGGTATCCTTTGTACATAGTTTTAAATTCTTATTCTTTTACTTTGTTTTGGTGTGTTTTATGCTTTTAAGCTGCATGGAAATTTGAGCTGGATGTGTGAATGCAATAGGGGACAAAAGAGTGGAGAAAATACACCCAAAAGGAAAAAGATGCATCCCGTATCGGGGTGAACTGATAGGCGCTACCCGATAGAGGCGTATCAGTCTCAATCGATACTGCGGTGACTGATACGGAGTGCATGATGGACTGCTGCTCTAGAATTTTCATCAAGTTTTCCTATCAGTCGCCAACCCGATAGGACCTTCACCGAAACCGCGAGCATCGTTGACCAAATTTTGTTTGATCTTTGACTCTCGGTTTAATTTAATTTTAATTTTCGATTAAATCCCGAATTTGTGCCGATTTAATTTAAAATCGTGGGACCCACTCCCCTTCTTCCTTCTCCTCTCTTCCCCTTGACCGTGACATTCTTCTCTTTTTTCTCTTCTCCACGATTTCTTCTCATTTTCAAGAACAAACTCCTCTCTTCCTCCATTGAAATTTCTCAATTCTCCACCAAAAAATGTGATTTTTGTTGCTAAGTGAAGGATTTCTCATTCCCTCTTTGATTTTTGCAAACCCATATACAAAAACTAGGTATGAAAGCTTATATCCCTATCTCTCTTTGAATTTTCCATTTTGTACAATAGTGTGTAAAGCTTGATCTAAGGCTTGGCTGAGTCTCGAAATTGCTAGGATAGACTTGGGTAATGATGTTTGTTACTTAGCTTAGAGCATTTCATTCTTTTTTTTTATTGGTCAAACTCTAATTTTATAAATAGCTTAGTCTCCATCAGAGGAGAAATTGTTCTATACAAACAAAGCCACCACATTGGCTGAATAAGAAATAACGATAAAACATATATAATCCAATCCATCACTTAAACATCTAAACTAATAAAGAAAAACAACAATGGCTACTTCTTTAGAGATGAGAAGAGAGATAAGGTTTTGGGAGTCGAATAGCACATCCAGTGGTATGAATCCAGAAATTGCTGCATCTAGAAGAGAAGTTAAAAAGACAAGCTTCTTTGCAACTAAGGCTGAAGCTATGAAGCGGCTGCAAGGAGATAAGTGGCCAACGAATGAGCCCAAAGAGATCTGATTGTGAATCCCTCCTAACTCCAACATCTTCCATCCTTCAAAAGAGGGGGTTTTGATAACACAAAACACTCCATAAAGGAGTAAACATGGCAATGTTACCAAATACAACATAAGACAAATGGTGAATGGGAACCTTGAAATACACCACAACGTTAGTGAAAGAAACCTCAAAGAAAGGGAATCTACCAAAAGAAATAAGCTTAATGTCAACAATAAAGCTTGAAGTTTCCACAAGTGAGAAACGATTCAATGGTTCATAATAACGATGCTTTCCAGCAAATTCTTTGTCCATCTCAGCTCTAGAGAACAATACCCGAGGATCAATAGATCGAACTTAAATTGGTAGGAGTTTTCCAGTAACAACCTTATATTGAGGAAATAAACGGCTAAAGGAAAGCCCAAGAGCCTCATACTTAGGTAATTTGAGCCTTATACTTAGGTAAGTAAAACCTAAAGAAAGGTAATTTTTGAACAAATGTTGTTCGAGAAAAGGGGTCTTATAGAGGTTACATTCCGTGTCCAGAGGAAGAGAGGGCTGGGCAAAGGAGAGACAAGGGTCCATTCGAAGAATGAAGCAAGTCTGGAAACTACGCACAACAGAGGAGAAAACCAAGGATGCAAGCAGATTGACTCCAGAGGACACGACAACCGAACAAGTAAAACTAGGGATTGTCGAACCAGAAAAAGGAGTAGAGGTTGCAGCTACGGGGATGACGGATTGGGAGGAGCTCGGAGGGTCGGGTGGGTCTGGAGGGTCAGGAGGAGAGACTACCGTGAACAAATCAAGAGGAGAGGCAACCGGTGGCGGATCTGGATCTGGAGGAGGATTGGGGAACGGCGGAACAAACACAGAAGCAAACACCAACAACGCCATGGGAGAAAGGAAGAGGAGGAGGAAAAAAGAAAGTTCTCGATGGTGGGCGAGAGGCCACAGTGACGGTGACGAGAAGGGAGATGACAAACCTAATCGCACATCTTCAGTTCTGTTGTCAAAACCAGAGCATTTCATGCTTAAATTGAGAAATCAAGAGATTTTTTTTGAATTTTCTCACTTAGAACCCTAAGTGGCGAAAATTACAAGACTTTGGGGAAAAAATCTAAATAGTGGTGCTTTCACTAGGTAATGAGTTCATCAGTAATTCCTAGCTGTTATCATTTGATGAATGATGCTAAATCATGTTTAATCCGCAATTTTCATCGTAATTTTTTATAAATCTTTGGTGTTCGTGAACATAACTACATTTGGATGCAAATTCATTGGGTTGATGACGAATTATGAATTCAATGTGATTGATACATGACGTCTAGTGATCCTCACGTGATGCCATTGATCAAAACTATTTCACATGATGCAAAATCCAAACTTTTTGGAATTTCAGAAATTCAATGAAAACGTAATTAAGATAAGAAACTTATTGTTCTAACGGAGTTTAAATAAAATCATCTTGATGCTCTTATGATGCTTGGTACTAGTGGAGCCTTGTTGGTGAAAAGTGCCTAGGATTAATAAAAGTGATTATTTTTGTTTTTCAACAAAGCATTGCCTTGTTCTTATTCTTCCAATGATCTTTGTAGGCACAGTGGTTGAAACAGGATATAGCAATAGGCCTAAAGTTACAAATCCTAAACCCACCAATGCATCTTCTTCACGGGGAAGAGTGCAAAAGGAAAAAAAAAAGCTCCCGAGAGAGCAACAAAGAGAAAAGATGTGGAGAACGTGGTTGAATCCGAGAGACAAACGCAAGCCGAGCCACCAAGAGAACCACATGTTGAATGGAATGAGGATGAGCAAGAGGCGTACATGGCACTACGAAGAATTACAATTCATCCGTCAAAACTTCTCCTTTCCAAATTTATGGCTCGTCTCGTACTCTTTGATGACATTCAAGACATCCTCACAAGGATGGGACTTGGTTTATTCGCTAACTTCAAGTCCTATCATTACATGGATGTCACAAAGGAATTCATGGCATAATTGGAGGTCAAATATGAGAACCCGAGGAGGAAAAAGCCTAGTGAATGCACAGTTCATTTCAAAGTTGGCAATGACACATTCACTCTATCCATTGCTCAAGTATGCAAAGCTTACAGTTTTTCCAACGGTTCCATGACGAGATTTCCAACTTTCAAAGAAGCAGATAAGTTTTGGGGAATCATCGGTAGTGACAAATAAAATTTCGGGGCAACAAAAGCTTCATTGATCAAGAACCCATCTTGAACATCGTTCACAAGCTTCTTGGGAACACCATCTTCGCTCGATATATTTTCAAATTGCCGACGTGAGATAGATTGCTATCAAATTTGACAAATTCGTTTACTTTATGCAACTTTTGTTACAACTGCGTGGAATGTGTGAGAATGGCTTGAGCTTAGCAAGATTAGAAATAGAGTTGAATTACAAGTTAAAAACAGAATGCTCATTAATAATTAAAAGTTAAAAACAGAATCCTCATTAATAAAATCAAGTCATGGAGGGAAAATGTGATCTGTAACACCAAAGTCTTCCGAACAAAAAGATCTCAATTACAGAAACAATAAAATGGACCTAAATAGTAAGCCTCAATAGAAAGACGAAGAGATGAGGGCAATGAAGAGGGTAGATGCGAAAGAGAGAGAGGGCAAGGACGCATCGGAACTCTCGGGGACCGGAACAGGAGTAACCGCATTTCCTTCACTGGAAAACGATTTTGGTGCACCTGCTCCGACTGTGGGAGATAAACCTGTTCACATCCACACCAAAATTCTGTAAACCTTTGATATGTTATTCTATATTGCACTGAAACAGATCGGGGATAAAAAATGGGGACGAAAAACAGCAAATTTTAAATTTATGGGTACGGCATGGATATAAATGTAAAAATATAAAGTAAGTCATACATAAATCTCAATATTAAAGAAAACTGCAGTATAATATCTTAAATAACAATAAAACTAAGCTAATCATTGAACATTCATTTTTTAAATCTAATTTATCTAGTTGTATAGGTGAAAAAATGTGTGAAAAAGTGAGGAGGTGACAAGGAGAGGATAGTGTGATTAGAGATGAGATAATTAAAAACTTAAAAGCCTAGTTTAAATGAGGATACCAATTTTGAAAGTTTAAATCCTAGTATATTTTTATATATGAGGACACCAATTTTGAGACCAAATTCTAGTATATTTTTATACGGAGACACCAATTTTGGAAACGTCCCCGTTAATTTCTATTGTCCACATATTGCTCGAAACATTTTGGGACGTTTCCAAACCGTCCCATTAGAATTAAGGATATATTTGATTAAATAGGCTTTCTAAAAATATATAAGTTCATTTATAATTATAGTAATTTTCTTATCCAAAGCCAAACCAAAAAGGATCAAAATTCTCAAACCAAACTGAAAAGAACTATGTTTCAGATCAGATCTACTATTTACCGCACCCAAAGAAAACAAACAAAAAATGGAATATGCGGACAGAAAACATACCAGGGGTAGTAGCAGGAGGAGATGCAGAGACAGACACTGCAACGTTAACACAACATTTTCAAAACCTCAATTTAGGAAAATCCATACACAAATGTGTATATATATATATAAAACCAATATGAAACTTCAGAAAAAGGAAACTGACGGCCACATCGAGCAGATGGAGGAGCAGCAACTTTACAGACAGAAGGAAGAGAAGCTGCTTTGGTAAGATCAAGAGTAACACCAAGGGAAGCACTGTTCTTAAAAGCCGCACAAAGACATTCAGGTCCTGACCTAACTACAGTCTTGAGCCCTAAGCAACATGTCCCTTCCGGTTTCTCCACCGTACTCCCACTCGTCACGAACGATAAACAATCTGCCATGTTTAGTATCAGCGACGAACAGTCCACTGCGATTACTCTATCGCCGGACATCAATGCGACCGCCGTGAAGATAATGAGAATAGCTGTTTCCATTGCTCTTGACGCCATTGTAATTGGGAGAAGAATATGATGATGATGCGTGTCTTATGGGGCTCCCTCGCCTGCTAAATAAATGGAATTAACTTTTTCGTATATTATTATTTATTTCAAAATTTTCGCCGAAAGAGAAGACATTAATCATTACTTTCTCAGTGCAATTACTTTCTGGAATTTATGTTTAAAATTCGGACGTTGCCAAATTACTCGAGATTGGTAGAATTCCTTTATGATAAAAAGGAAAAAATAATACAGGTGATAAATTTATATATTGAATTGTCTATAAATATTAGAAAACATGATTTTTTAAAAACCTCAATTTGTAAATCCAGAGGATACCTTACTTATCCGCGGTGTTCAAAAACTCGTTAGGAACTAATCGGGCTAGCGCCTAACTAGTTAACCAGAGATTAAACGGGATTTAATTGGAGATTTATTTTAGGGTTTTAAAAATAATAAATTAATGGATGAATTAGGGGTATAGCTAAAATATATATATATATAAACCTAAATTGGAGGGTTGGGATTAAAACATATGGATGTGTTTTTGTTAGATTTTATGTTTGGTTTTTTTTGTGTTAGTTGGCCAATTATCTCTAATTTAATTTAATAATTAAAATTAAAACAAAAAAGTTTATATTTGTTTTCTTTTATTATAATCATGTATGAGCTTCATAGGCTAGTGGCCCATACCAGTTTAAATTTTCTTCGGGAGGTGAGTTCGAGGTCTTTGACCTAATTTTTAAGGTTTTTTTTATTTACTATTAATGAAAAGTAAAATCGTCATTTAATTTTCATCTTTTTCATTGTCTTTCACGATCTGAGACATGCTAATAATGGCGGCTACTCACTTTTTAAACATCAAACATCATTTTAAACTCGTTTTGTTCTAATTTCTACTCAAATATGATATATCCGACATTTATGAGATAATATTGAATCTTAAATTGCAAAAAAAACTGACATCCAACTTTTTCCTCGATTTGGACAAAATCCATGCGGTTCATGGCGCCGACCGTTTAACTGCCGTGTAAATGGTCTCGGCAACCGTGTTTTTGAACATGGCTTATCTCAGAGGATGCCTTACTTATTTTAGATTTGAAAATGGGTATAATTTACAAGGAATAAATGTTGACTTGGCATTTTACGCAGACCGTGGAATTTGAAACAACACTAACTTGCTTTATTAGATTCGAAAGATATTTATACGAAGCTAATGACTTAGAGAAAGACTTTAACCCCTACAATTTAGAAGATAAATCTTATCACAATACGACTAACGATTTTTATCCTATTTGTTATGTAATTATCCCAATACTATCCCTCAAATTGGAGTGTGGAGATTTTGAATACCCAACTTAAAAAATAAGGTATGAAATGGAACACGGCCATGTGCCTTGGGTAGAATGTCTGCGATTTGTTCATATGTACGGATATGATCGGTGACAAGAATACCATTTGGAACTGCATCTCTCATGGAGATTTATTATTATTATGGTTACCATTTATCCGTAACAGTTATTCCATTCATTCTCTGCATTTATTCGTTTTCATTCCTTAAATTTTGTTCTTTTATATTCCTCTTCATTCCTTTCTCTTTCATTCATATTGTTCCTTTAGTGGTCACCAGTCGGAGCCTTAGTTTTTACTGTTTTTAGTGTGTTTTTAATATATTTTTAGTAACCAAACTATGTGGTTTTGGTAATTTATTGGTGTTTTTAGTGTTTTGTAATTTTTATAATCTTTACATGAAATTGTAGCAATTTGGACAAAAAATTATGCAAAATGGATATTTTGTAGATTTGACAGCTTCAAGCATCAAAGATTTCACATCGGATGGAGGCCTTCCAACCGTCGGATCATGCTCAAAGTTTTGCACAAGATAGATGGGAGCGTTACCTATTATTCTAAGTTGTTTTATGCAAATCCATCAATCAGATCTCACGTTATGCCAATTTTCGTGAAGACATGTCATGTAGTCTCGAAGCAGAAGCATGCGCAGAAATCAGAAGTTTCTGACCCGAAAAAGGAGCAGTCGATTGATCCCACAAAGGTTATTGATCGATCACCTCCTAAAAATATGGACATTTCGACTTATGTAGAAATCTTCCTAAATATTCAAGGGAATATACCCTAGCCGACCTAAGCTACTATATAAACACAGCGAGAGCCACAAAATCTTCAAGCTTTTGACAGAGCCACCATCACTTTTCTTGAGGGAGAGCCTCACACTCCAACTCCATAATTTTAGGGGTTTTATTCAGCTTTTACATATTGTTTCAAAGAAGACAATTTCCTATGTTTGTACTAGCTTAATAAGCTTTCTAGACCCTCTTTATTTATGAGATTTATTTATTCATTATATGGTTTCTTTTACCATTATTGAGTAGTTTGTTTTTTGGGTTTAAGGTTTTATGAAGGGTTTTTATGGCTCGATGAATAAGAATTGCTTAGGTTCATGAATTTAGAAAGAGTTATTTGTATATGCTTTTGTCTACTGCATGTTGCTTGTTTGGCAAACTTGTGACTGAATTTAGACTGGTTATTACTTGCACACTACTTGATTAATCGATTTGGCCTAGCATTAGATGAGATTAGTGCTGAAACTTGTGAGAGTTGAGTTATGGAGTTAGGTTAACTTATCGAATCTTGATCTAAAATATTGCATATCTCTCAGCGTATTTGCCTGCGAGAGTTGAGTGCCTAGGTTGCTTAGATATAGTTAGTCATTGCTACAAGAGTAGGGTGATTATATTATCAAGTGTATTTTAGTTTGAAATCATACTCCGCTGAATTTACCTGCCTAAACATCTGAATAAATTTATCAATGAATGATGTGCTCAGGTTTTAACCCTAAAATAGTCCTGCAAGTGCACACCAAACGCAATAATACTTAGGGGTCTATCCATTGAAGACCAGATAGCTATGCTACGAATTTATAAGCTTTGAATCTAGCTAACACGAAAAATATGGGATTGGTTGTTTTGATCAGAATAATGGACGAAATTAAGAAATAAATAAACTAAAAAGCATGCAACTAAACAATGTAAATCAATAAAAAGGAAGACGTTACGCAATAGGATAATCGAAGAGATTCGTGAAACACAAGATATTAATCGATAAATACGGAATTTGATAAGAACCGTTCTAGAACTCAAACCACGGATGTATAATATTTCTACTTTCGTGGCTCCGATCACTATGCTTTAATAGCCTAAAAGACTCAACTTTCGCATGTTGTTACAAAAGAAAGCATGCATTAATTTGTTCAAGATTCAATTGTTCACAATACTCTATGCTCAACTTTCGCAGGTTGTGATGTTTTTTCTCACCAAATACTAGGTCAAGCTATTTAACAAGCTTTTGGAATGTAAATTAACCTAAGATCATTCACTGGTTAGCTACTCCAGCTCAAGAATTTAAAACAAGCAAAGGTGAACAACCATAAGATAATACCTAAGCAATCGATATTAATCTAGCATATCATGAACTCTTTGATTTCCTACAACCTAACAAACACACTACTCACACATGATAAGAGTAAGAACACAATAACAAGTAGAAGTAGAAAACATCATAGATAAATCGGACTTAAAGAGAAGGTTTAGAAGTCATCTCTATATCGAAGTACAAATGTGAGATCTTCTCTTCGGTGCTCTTAGAATCAAAACTATGAAAAGAGATACGAGAAAAATGTGGTTGTTGTTTATTGTGGAGTTGTGTCATGAGATGTTTTTAACAAGAAGTTAAAAACAAGTATTTATAAATTTAGGGAAGTCCTAACTTGTCTAGGGCTTACTCTAGGGAAGTAAATTCAGATTCAGATGGGTCTGCAATGGACACGGGCATGTGGGAGTCGAAACTCGCACAACTAAATTTAGTAAGGAAAATTTAGGAAACCGAAACTTCTAAGTGTGAACCACAAGAACAGAGATCCAAAAATGGTATTTTTATTAAGCTATTTCGTAAAGTGTTTTATAAAAGAAAGTGTAAAGGAGGTGACAAGTGTTTAGTTAGGTAATATTTCGGATACTTTTTTCAAATGAGTACATGTCTATTTATACAAGAATAAGTCGGCTTACGTAAACCCTAATGTGATAAGGAAGTTTCTCCTATTCTTCCGCGAACTTTTTTTCTTCTCAGAGTCTTCTATGTCGGTGGAAAGTCGTGGACTTCTTGGTTTGGCTCATCACCTCGGCCCACCAAGATCTTGAGGCTCGTTGCCTCGGCCCACCAAGGCATTGGGCTTGTTGCCTCGGCCCATCAAGGCATTGGGCTCGTCGTACCGAAGGATTGGGCTTGTCATCGACAGTTTGGCTCGTCTCCTCTCCGAGGAATTTGGCTTGTCACCTCATCGGGTCGCTGGCGATTTGGCTCGTCGTCTCATCGAGTCATCGGCGGTTTAGCTCGTCGCCTCGCCGGATCCCCGGCGGTTTGGTTCGTCGCCTCTCCGAGGAATTTGGCACGTTGGCTCGAAAGTTGGTTCGGCCCATTAAAGCTTTTGCTGGGTTTGGCTAAGCTCACCGTATTTGCCTAGGCCCAAAATGTTCGACTAGGCGCAGAATATTTGGCTAGGCTCACCAAGAGCCAGCTAGGCTCAAAATTGATACTTAACCATTTTTACCGTTGATCTTGGTTGGGTGAATTTTGACCCCAACAATTAGCCCCTCAGTCAGCTCGTTAGACTTGTAGAGCAATTGTGATGAGCTGGCAGATAGTTGCTATCAAGATCAACGTGCCGAATCGAAATCGGGATGAGATTGAGGGTAACAACTCGACGGGGCCATAACATTTTTATGACGGGGCGATAAGTTAAGGAGCCATGACGGCGTAATCTTGCAGCTCGAGCGTTGATGACCTTAGAAGGTGGTTCGGTGATGATTCAGAGAATAAGATGGCTCAGAGACGGCTCGGATTGGTGATCTCAAAGAAAATGGCTTGACAAGATCTAAGGGAGCGCCACCAATCTCGGACAAAGATGGCTGGGCAAAATCAAAGGGACCGCCGAGCTCCGAGTCGAAATGGCTTGGTTAAGTTGAGCACCGCCGAGCCAAGCAAGATGTTTGTAGATTTTGACCGCGCCGCCGAGATTTGATAAAGATGGGTTGGAATAATTCAAGGAGTGCCGACGAAATAAGATGAAACGACGATGGCTCGCTTCTTTGGTACCCCTTGTCTTTAACGGTGGGACGAAGTAACAAAGCAACATCGGCGCAATGGCGGCAAGAGAAATGACAAAGCATTTTGCCTAGGAGTTGCTGAAGAGGTGTACTGCCGAGGAGGCGTTCTGCCGAAAAGGTGTTCTGCCGAGGAGGGGTTCTGCAGGCGAAGCATTTTACCGGCGAGGCGTTATGCCAATGAGGTGTTCTGCTGTGGCATTTTGCCGATGGAGGCATTTTGTTGACGAGGCGTTTAGCCGAGGAAGGCATTTTGCCAAGGAAGGAATTTTGCCGATGAGGCGTTTAGCCGAGGAAGACATTTTGCCAAGGAAGGCATGTTGACGAGTCGTTTTGCCAAGGAAGACGTTTTGCCGATGAAGGTGTTTTGTTGACGAGGCGTTTAGCCGAGGAAGGCGTTTTGCCGAGGCATTTAGCCGAGGCGTTTAGCCGAGAAAGTGTTTTGCTGACGAAGTATTTTGCTGGGTTTTGACTATTTACTTTGGATTTAGGGTCTGCGATGTAATCTCGACTTACATGTCCGTTTCAATAAAACATGTTTAAATATCTCATACTAAATGATATACGTTTAGTACTATGTTTTTGAGATGCTGGAGACCAGCGTGTGATTGCCGAGTTTAGATCAAACATATTTAAATATCTCACACTATATACGTCTAGTACTATGTTTTTGAGATGTTGCGACCAGCGATCGGTTGCTGGATTTAGACGAAACATATTTAGGTATCTGTGGGAGTATAAATCCACGCCAATTGAATTCGTTATGTCTTTTAGCGAGATCTGAAACTTCTGAGTAAAAACAACCAAAACACACAAACGAAGATCCAAAGATGGTGTTTTTTTATTAAGCTGTTTAGAAAGCTTTTTCGTATAAGAGCAAAAGTACAGAGTTCTGCTAGGTAAATTGCGGATCCCCTTTTCAGAGGGTATACATCAGTATATATACATGTTTAAGTCGGTTAAGTTAATGTCTAAAGAGATAAGGAAGATTTCCTAATTCCTCGGGATTTCCTTCTAGCGAAACCTATCATCGTCATGGGCTTCGATTCATGGGCTATCTTTGTCATCTCTTTTGTGGGCTCGTTGTCTCAGCCCATTCTCTAACCATGGTTCGCGGCTCGGGTGACACCATGGTTCACGGCTCGGGTGACGCCATGGTTCATGGATCGGGTGACACCATGGTTCACGGCTCGGGTGACACCACGGTTCACGGTTCGGGTGACGCCATGGCTCACGGCTCGGGTGACGCCATGGCTCACGGCTCGGGTGACACCACGGTTCACGGTTCGGGTGATGTACTATGGGTCGTGACCCCCGATCTGTCTGTCGTACCATGGATCGGGGTATACGTCCCAGCTTCTTCACCGTGGGTCGTGACCCCCGATCCATCTGTCGTCCCATGGATCGGGGTACACGACCCAGTTTGCCTTGTCATGGTTCGGGATACCCGATCCAACTACTTCAATCACGGTTCGGGGTACCTGATCCAACTTGTCTTGGTTCGGGACCCCGATCCAACTCTTCACGGTTCGGGATCCCAATCCAACTCCTTCACAGTTAGGGATCCCGATCCACCTTGTCACGGTTAGGGATCCCGATCCAACTCTTTACTCACAGTTCGGGGTACCTGATCCAACTCCTTGTCACGGTTAGGGATCCCGATCCAACTCTTTACTCACGGTTCGGGGTACCTGATCCAACTTGTCTTGGTTCGGGACCCCGATCCAACTCTTCACGGTTAGGGATCCCGATCCAACTCCTTCACAGTCAGGGATCCCGATCCACCTCCTTGTCACGGTTCGGGATCCCGATCCAACTTGTCTTCACAGTTAGGGATCCCAGTCCACCTCCTTGTCACGGATCGGGATCCCGATCCACCTTGTCACGGTTAGGGGTCCCGATCCAACTCTTCGACCACGGTTCGGGGTACTTGATCCAACTCTTGCTTCGTGGTACAGGATCCCGATCCAATCTTCACAGTTAGGGACCCGATCCAACACCTTCACGGTCAGGGACCCCGATCCAACACCTTCGCGGTTAGGGATCCTAACCCAACTCTCACTCCGTCGTTAAGGATCCCGATCCAACTCCTCCGTGGTCAGGGATCCCGATCCAACTTCACAGTTAGGGACCCCGATCCAACACCTTCACGGTTAGGGACCCCGATCCAACACCTTCACGGTTAGGGATCCTTACCCAATTTCTTCACAGTTAGGGATCCTGATCCGACTCCATCAATCACGGTTAGGGGAACCGAGCCGCGGTTAGGGATCTAGTTGCCAATGCTCTTTCATACTTAGTCATTTTCAATCGTTGATTCTCAAGGGGTGAAATCTGACCCCAACAGTTAGCCCCCCAGCTTGGCAGTGTCAGTGATGTTACTGCCGAGCTGTTAATGGTCGAGTCTAAGATCAACGATTCGAACCGTTCCTTCTAACTAACCCGAACTGTCTGTTTGGTGACGATCCCGAACTGTTATATGCGGGTGATCCCGAACCATCACTGATTGGTATTGTTGTACCTTTATCGAGGAGTGCAAGCGTTTTTGCTGATTCCTGAGGCGAATGACATCATCATTTGCCTATATAACTCGCGATACTTCTCATTTCTTCACTACTTCATTTCTCCGAAAATTCTTCAAAGCAGGTAACCTCTCTCTTCTTTCTCTCTCTAATTTTTTTTCTTAAGTTATTTTCAAGTCGGAACTCCGTTGTTCTTCCTTCGCCACCGATCCACTTGAATTTCCTGATCCATATTGAACTGGCTCCGCCGCTATCTTCGAGTTTTTCCGGTAGTCTGCCTAAAAATCTGGATCTGACGAAATTTTTTAGAAGATCCTAAATCGTTCTTCGATTCTTCTGAGAGCTTCGATCTGTTTTGATTCCTGTTGACAGTCCCGATCTGTTTTCCAAATCTCAGAGAGCTTGGATCTTCTCTGCTGAGCTTCTGGGGATCCTAACTTGTTTGTCTGCCTTTCAAAGGACCCGATCCGTCTTTTTTTTTTAAATTCAAAAGATGTCCCAGTTGTCCGGCTATGCGTCCACCGAACCGTATGCCCGTCTGTTTGGCATTTTAGGGCAGTCTTCGTCTCCCGAACCATCTCTTTCTCCCGAACTACCTCTCGCCCAAAGCTGTAGCAAGGAAGATCCTCGGGTGCACGCGTTTCAGAAGATCTCAATGATTCAAGTGATTCGGGGGTAGGGCCTTCTATCCTTGGTAGGAAAATGGTGCTCTCCGATTCTTCAAGAGCTAACAGTAACTCCGGCGACCCGTTGAAATTTGAAGTGCCTCATCTTCACGACTCTCCTTTCGACGAGGCAGCGAACCCTTATACTGATACAGCGGATCCCGATTCGCCGAAAATTGAACCAGAGGATTGGCTCTTTGATCCAACCGTAGCCAGGCAGGAACTGAAACGTTTGATGGGCCCTAACTGTCGAGCTCCGAAGAAGAAAACCCGGAAACGACCCGATCCACCTGGTTCAACCCTCTCGACCCTGGATTCGCTGACGGCTCTAAGACATAGATTTAGCATTTCAGAGGAAGTTGAGCTCGTTCTTCCGTTGCCGTCCGATCGGGCCGACAACCCTCCTCCTCATCACTTCACTCTCTATGAGAGCTTCTTCTACCGCTGTTTGTTGTGGTTCCCGATCCCTGAAGTTATTTTGCGGTTTTTATGGAAGCACAACTTGGCCATTGCTCAAATCAATGCTCGGGGAATCAGGCATATGGTCGGTATTCTGGTTAGGAGCTACGAATGCGACGTCGAAGTTGGTGTAGAACATCTTAGCAACTTTCTTGAATTCAGACGCCGCAACAAAAGAGAATTAAAATATTATTGTGTCGGGTAAAGCCAGGAAAAACATTATAAAGGGTTTCCCGACCAAGGATGATAATTGGGAAAACTACTTCTTTTTTGTCCCTATCACCGAAGCGTCTGTGGGCCCGAACTGTCTTCGCTTTATTAAGTCGAACTGGGGAGAAATTGGTAGCCGATCCGTTGCTCGACTTGGGCCACGGCTTGGGTTTTCAAATACTTGGTGATTTTCCTTTTTAGGTTTTCTGATCTCGCATATGCTGTGTTTTTTTTTGTAGTGCGTCATCTCCGCCTTTTGCTTCCCCCCGATCTGTCTGAGATACACGAAACGCTTTCCGCTCGCAAGTGCAATTGGTTAAGAGATTTCAACTTTCAATGAGTAGAGAGAGCCCGAGCCCTTTCGGAAGGACAATCCGTTGATCAATCGTCCTCTTCAAATTCTTCGAAAGACACGATGGGAAGACCTACTTTCAGGGATCGGGCTGCCGCGAAAGCCAAAGCGGAGGAAGAGGCGAAAGAGAGAGCAAAACAAGCAAAGTCGTTTAGCCAATCTCGCCCCCCGAACCAACCGGCTGAAACTATTCTCGCTCCCGAACCATCCTCCACTGTTAATCTCCCCGAACCGACTCCTTCCTCGTTAGCTCCTCAAGGAGTTGTCTTGGGGCTTCGTCCGACTGACTCCCAAATACTGCCACATAAAAATAAAGGCAAAGGGAAAGCTGAGAAAAAGGCCCCGAGCCGTAAACGCCAGTTATCGGCAGTCGATAAAGGTGGAGAAGTGCCGAAGCGTCCAAAACAGGCGGGTTTGTCTCGAGTCGTCCCTGACGCAATACCTTTTTCCACCATCCCCCTAACTGCTGAAGGCGTCTACAATGATGCTTCAGCGTCTACGACCATCTTCTCAAAAATGACATGTCCGGGTGATCATTTTCCACCGCCCGACACCCTACTTAAGGACAAGGCTTACAGTGAGATGTCTCTCAGGGGCGTCAAGGTATACGTGATGTTACTTGTTTCGACCGTGGGGCCCGAACCGTGTAAGTTTGTATAATGACAGTATCCTGGTTGTTTTGTAGTTCATCTCCCATCTTAATAAGATGGTCATTGGGTATGAGTCTGACGCCCGTAAGGATCACGAGAAGGTCGAAGATGCTAGGCGGAAAGCCATTGAGCTTGATGGGAGGCTCAAAGAAGTCGAGGCAAACCAGGCCGCGGAGCAAGAGAAAGCTATCAAGAGGATTAAGAACCTTGAAGCCGACGCAGAAAGATGCAGAAAACACCTTAAAGAAGCCGACGAGCGGATCATGCGGCTGGAGTCCGGAAAGGCAAGACGGGATGCTCACATAGCCAGCTTGACGAGGCAGCTGGAAGCCGCGAACGAGCTTCTTGAGAGTAAGGTCGAGCAAGCTTCTCTAGAGGCCAAACGCGAGACTACGATGATGCTCGAAGGCAAATTTTCCCGAGCCGAAAAGCTTCTTGGCCAGATCGACGGTGAACCAAAGGAAAACATGATTGACCTTGCCCAGATCGAAGGCAATCTCCAATTCATTGGGCTTCTCCAAAGCGACGAGCCGCCATCTCTCGATGCCGAGGCGAAGAGTTTAGCTGAGCAGAAGGAGGGCTTGATGGGGTCTCATGAGGTATTTGCTCAGCTTGTGGCGGAGATGAGAGGAATCCTGCGACTGTCTCCTGTTCGGTCTGACATTCTCAAGGAGCTCAACGATGGTGAGCCCATGGAGACGGCTGCTGCACGTGTCGGGATCCAGGATTTCTCTGGTTCTAACCAGGGAACGCCTGGTTTGGCTGATCTCAGTCCAGTGGAGGTTGCTAAGGAGATAGTCCCCGAACCACCTTCTGTGAAAGCTCTCGAAGTCGCCCTAGAGGAAAAGGTCACAGAGTTTGCCGAGGCGTTGCTCGAGGAGGACAAAGCGCCTGGAACTGATGTAGTTGAGCGGATGGTAGAATCGGGGCAGAAGGCGGTCACGTCTCCTGAGATAGCGGAGGATTACGATCCTCTTTTCTTTGTCTAGTTTTAAAACTCTTTTTGCTTAATGCTGGACGGCTTTATCCAAGTTGTCTAAGAACTTATTATCTTCTTTCTATCGCCTGGTTGCTGACTTAGCTGACCCTTGCATTTGAATATATAAGTTTTTCGTTTATCAATAGATTCGAGAATGCCTTGCTTGCATTGTTTTTGTTGAGTAGTTGTTCTGACGAGCGAATACAAACTTATGTTTGCGTAGTTATGAGATGATCAGTCTCGAGATGATCATTTCGGTTTACAGATAGATTACCATAAACTTATCTGCTCCGATAATGAACATTTGTTGCATAGTCTAGGACGAGCATTTCGGTTTACGGATATGTTACCATAAACGTATCCGCTCCGACAATGAACGAATACTTGTATAGCGCGCTTTTAATCCTGAGACGGATGTGGAGAATTCTCTATTGTGGCCAGCAATAGTGAAGATGTGGCGAGATGCCCGTTGTAGTCTGATTTGCTCAAATATGTCTGTTTTGTTAAGACTTAGTGATCCTTGAAGGATGTTTAGATAGAAATTGCCTTTAAAGCAAAGCTTCGATAGATAGTAGAAACTGTTACAAAGATGGGAGTATACGAGTATGCGTATACGTACCCACTCCCCCCCCTTTTGAAAGGAGGGGGGCAACTGAACCCGTCCGAAGACGAGCTGCCTACGTACCCTTTGCAGGGATCAAGTCGCCCCGTAGTTCATGTAAAGTAGCTTAGTGATAGTACTTTTTGAGGTGCATTGCGTTCCATGATCTCGGTACTGGAACGTCCGTCATGTTAGCAAGTTTGTAAACGCCAGGTTTGACAACTTCGGTGATCTTGTAGGGTCCTTCCCAATTTGCTCCTAGTTTGCCAGCATTTGTTTCCGCGGTGTTCTGAAAAACCTTCCGCAAAACTAAATCGCCTTCGTAGAATCTTCGTTCTCGAACGTTGGAATTGTAGTATTTTGAGGCCGCGTTTTGATAGTTCTGGATCCTGATCAAGGCTTGGTCCCTTCTTTCGTTGATCAAGTCCAGTTCGTCAAGCATTAACAGGTGATTGAGCCCCTCTTGTTCTGGTAATAGCCTCCGGCGAATCCCTGGAAAATGTATCTCCGGGGGATGACACACTCTGTTCCGTAGACGAGGGCGAACGGGGTTTCTCCTGTCGCTCGTCGTGGGGTGGTGCGGTGAGACCAAAGTACTCCCTCCAGTTCTTCAGCCCAACGTCCCTTCTTCTCATCAAGGCGTTTCTTTAGGCCGTCAAGTATTGTTTTGTTGATTGCTTCGGCCTGTCCGTTCCCTTGTGGATATCTTGGAGTAGACTTGCTGAGTCTGATTTTCCATTTTTCGCAGAAACCTTCAAAACGATTTGAGATGAACTGCGAGCCGTTATCTGTCACGATCTCGTACGGTACTCCATGTCGGCATATGATATTTTTCCAGACGAAGGCCTCCACTTGCGCATCTTTAATGTTAGCATAGGAGTCGGCTTCGACCCATTTTGAGAAATAGTCGGTCAAAACTAGAAGGAAGCGTTTCTGTTTCGACGGATGGAGTGGCCCGACAATGTCCATAGACCATCGCATGAATGGATATGGCGATGAGATTGATGAAAGTACTTCTGTAGGTTGGTGGATCATCGGCGCATGGCGTTGGCATTTTTCGCATTTGGCTGAAAACACCTTGCAATCTTTGATCATTGTTGGCCAATAGTAGCCGTGACGTTTGACTTTTATGGCTAGTGCTCTCCCTCCAGAGTGATTTCCACATGAACCGTTGTGAATTTCCTCCATAACTTTCCTGGCGTCCTTTCCTTCCACGCAGTTTAGCAATGGTCCCGAGAATCTCCACTTGAAGACATTTCCATCAAGTAACACGTAACGTGCTGCCTGGGCTCGAAGCTTGCGAGCTGCCCATTTTTCGGTTGGTAGGACGCCGTCGCATATGTATCCTCTGATTGCGCCGAGCCATTCCTTGTCACAACCATATTCTGGATGATTGTTGACTTTGTTTGCTTCTCCGTTGGGTTCAATGACAGGGTCCTTGCTGCTTGTCGTAGTTGGTGACTCAACGAGATTGTCTTCTTCCATTGGGGCAATATCCGGCTCTGCGGGTGATTGGTCGGCCAATTCTTCCTGCATTTCATCCATCACCTCTTGCCTGGTCGAGACATCTGTCGCTTGTCTAGCCGCTTGTGAACGAGTTATGGCATTCACTGAACCGCCGGAACTGATGCTCGGGTGTTGGATGAATTCTACCGGGATCACTCTCTTTAGATCTGGATCGGAAGTTGATGCAAGGGCTGCAAGTGCGTCGGCTGGGGTGTTCTCCCCTCGCGGAATGCGTGTTAGGATGAATTGTTTGAACTGTGCAGCTAATTCTTTGACGATCTTCAAGTAAGCTTCCATTCGATCATCCTTTGCTGCATATTCACCGCTGAACTGATTCGCGACTAGTTGGGAATCGCAAAATGCATGGAGTTTCTTGATCTTTAGGCCGTTAGCAAGTTTCATCCCGGCAATCAAGGCTTCGTACTCCGCTTCGTTGTTAGATGCATGAAACCCAGGCGGAAAGACTGTTCCAGTAGTTCGCCAGTTGGAGAGGTTAGCCGTATCCCGACTCCTGAACCGTTTTTGGAAGATGAGCCATCAACGTGGAGTTTCCAGAGCTGTCCTTGCATTTCGTCGTCAATGCCTTCTTCGGGTAGTTCGATAAGAAAATCTGCTAGAACTTGCGATTTAGCGCATGTGCGTCCGCGATACTCAATGTCGTATTCGCTCAGTTCGATAGCCCAATTTGCTAGCCTTCCTGACTGACTTGGACTGTGCAGAACAGACCTTATCGGAAAGGTGCTCAGAACGACGATTGAGTGAGACTGAAAGTATGGCCTTAGTTTTCTTGCCGACATAACTATGGATAGTGCCAATTTCTCCATCTGTGAGTACCTTGTTTCCGCGTCTGTAAGGGTTTTACTTACGTAAAATATCGGCTTCTGTTCGCCGCGCTCGTCTCGAATCAATACGCCACTTACCGCTGTGGCAGAAATTGCGGTGTACAGAAAAAGTGGTTCCCCTGCTTCTGGTTTTGTGAGAACTGGGGGAGTGGCTAGATAGTTCTTGAGTTGCTGAAACGCTTCCTCGCAGTTGTCCGTCCACTCGAACTTCTTGTTCCCTCGCAAAGTATCGTAGAATGGCAAGCATTTGTCGGTGGATCGTGAGATGAATCGGTTAAGCGCAGCTACCCTCCCGGTAAGACGTTGGACTTCCCTTTTCGTCTTTGGTGAAGTCATATTGATGAGTGCGTCGATCTGCTTAGGGTTTGCCTCAATGCCGCGGTGAGTTACAAGATAACCAAGGAACTCTCCCGAAGTGACTGCGAATCTGCACTTGGTCGGATTTAACTTCATGTTGTGAAAGTTCAGCTGCGAGAAACATTCCTTGAGATGAGTGACGTGATCCTGTTCCTTTAGTGATTTCACCAGCATGTCGTCTATGTAAACCTCCATTGTTTTGCCGAGTTGGTCCGCAAACATCTTGTTCACCAGTCGTTGGTATGTCGCTCCCGCATTTTTCAGACCGAATGGCATCACCTTGTAGCAATATATTCCACGATCCGTTATGAAAGCGGTCTTCTCGCGATCGTCGGGGTTCATCAAGATCTGGTTGTAACCTGAGAAGGCATCCATGAAGGATAGGAGTGCGTTTCCTGCCGTCGCTTCGACTAAGCGATCGATATGTGGAAGGGGGAAGCTGTCTTTTGGACAGGCTTTGTTCAGGTCGGTGAAGTCCACGCACACGCGCCATTTGCCATTCTTCTTCTTGACCACCACTGGGTTAGCTAGCCAGTCCGGGTACTTCACCTCAGTTATTGATCCGACGCGCAGTAGTCTCTCCACCTCGTCATTTACCGCTTTAGCTCTGTCTGGCCCAAGTTTTCTTCTTTTCTGCTTTACTGGTTTGAAAGTCGGGTCGACGTTCAGTTCGTGGCTTGTTATACTGATATCGATGCCAGGCATATCTTCTGCTTCCCATGCGAAGGTGTTGATATTTTTCTTCAAGAATGCCACGAGCTCTTCTTTGATCTTTCCATCTAACTCTGCTCCAATCTCTACACAGCGTTCGGGTGTTTGTTGTCGATGCAAACTGATATGACGGGGTCGCAGGTTGGTTTAGACACTTCTTCTTCGCGATCCACCGCGATCTGTAACTGCTATAACAGTTTGGAAAGCTCTTTCACCGGTTCTCTGTCGGTCTTTATCTTCTTGCGCTTCGAATTTGCCGTTGGATCAGTCACCGGGTTTCTGAGCTTGTGTGCGGCGAGAAAGCAGACACGAGACTCTTTTTGATTTCCTCGAATAGTTTTCACGCCGTTTGGTGTAGGGAACTTGAGGCAAAGATGGTAGGTCGAAACGGCTGCGCGCATCGAATTTAACCAGGGGGTCCCCACGATGACGTTGTAGATGGCCGGATGGTCAGCTACGGAGAACTCAACGATCTTTGTCACCTCGCCAGCTTGGACAGGCAGTTTGATTGTTCCGGTAGTCATGGTGGTTTCTCCAGAGAATCCTGTTAAGGGTTTGGGAGTAGATATCACTTCGGACAGGTCCACATTCATTCTTCTGAGAGTTTCGAGGAAGATTACGTCCACGGTGCTCCAGTGTCTACCAATACGCGTGCTACATCACAGTCGTTGATGATCAACTCGATTACGAGAGGGTCATCATGAGGTCTGTCGATTCCGATCGTTTCTCTTTCCTCGAATGATATCACGTCGTTTGGAAACTTAGATGGTTTAGACCAGTTGATGCTGACGTCTGCCCTTCGCTGGAATGCTTTGATTGACGAGACGGTATCTGAGCAATAGTGGGATCCTCCCATTATCATGCTAATCCTTCTTCTGCTTGATCCAGAGGGTGGCGCTTCGTCATCCCTTCTATCGCGCTTGGTGTGATCTTCTTTTGTCAGGTCGGGTTTGTATGTGTTTACGTCCATCTCGAAGTCCTTGAGGCTGACATTTCCTCCAAGCTCGCCGGCTGCTAATTTTTTAGCAAGCTTCAAGCCTAGAATTCGGCAGTTCGCGGTAGAATGTCCGTAGATGTGGTGGTGTTCGCAGTAGGCCGTCTCGTCGTAGGAACTATCGCTTTTGGTCCATGTGCTCCATGAGCTTCTTCCACGGCCTCGGCCTCTTCCGCGACCGAATCCAGGAGCGTCAATTTGATAGTTATGAGCTCCTCGAAAGCCTCCTTCGTGCTGGATATAGCCGGAGCCTTGATTGTTCTTCCTAGTGTTGGAAGGGGCTGAAACTTGGGAAGAATGGTTCGTTGTCTTGGCCTTCCCGTACTTCTCAGTTAGGATTTTCATCTCTTCTTCTTCGGTGATGAAGTCTGCGGCTCGATGCATAGCGTCCTGTATCGTAGTGGGGGTGTTTAGCGCGATTTCTTTGCGAAAATCGGAATTGAACCAGAGTGCTCGCTTCAGGGCTAGTAGGGCTGCTTTGTCGCTCAGGCCTTCCACTTTTGACATAACAGCTTTGAACCTTCCAATGAAACTCCGGAGTGTTTCGTTCTGCCTTGAGCTAGGGTCCATAGGTCGGCATCAGACGTTCCGGGATCCATGAAGATGGAATAATGTTTCAAGAATGCCGCAGATAGTTGGTTATAGCTGTTGATGGAATTTCGCTCGAGTCTTGAGAACCACTGGAGCGCCGGTCCCTTAAGATGCTCCACGAAGAGAAGGCATTGTCCGGCGTCTCTCTCGTTTTCCTTGAAATTCGAGCGTCCCATGGCAATAGCGAAGGCCGTCAGATGCTCCTTCGGATCGGTCTTTCCTTCATAGATCGGGACTTTCATCTTTCCAGGATCTGGAATTCTCGTGCTAGTTATCCGTGCTGTGAACGGGGTGTTCTGTGCTTCCTCCAGTACACGATCTATCTCTGGCACCTTGCTAGTTGCTTTGTGCATCATGGATCGGACAGCTCTTATGTCGGCAGCTGCTCGATCCATATCTGCTCGCATCCTAGCCATCTCGTCTTTCTGGGCTCTGACTCCTGCTCGGCGCTCTTCGTTCATCCGTGCTTGCTCAGCCCAGAGTATGTTCTCCTCTTCCTCGGTCAGCTCTTGATCTCCTTCGGGGATGGCCTCGCATCTTTCGGTTCGGGTTTGACCAGTTGCTAGGTGTTCAGGATTGTCATGGCTCTCCATGTTTTGCTCCATTCGGTTCTCCTCCTCTAGATTGATGATTGGTGCAGGCTCCTCTTCGATTGGCGTGTCGTCTGCCCCTTGGACTCTTGAGGCTAGGTTTGCTGAGCTTTGGTGTAGTAGTGGCAGTCTTCCTCGGGTCCTCGGTGGGTTGAGCGGAGTTGTGAAGTCCAGGGCCGTTGGGTTGAGACGCCTCCCGACTCGTCTTGCTGGATCCAGACCTGATCCCGTGCCTCGGGTACGACTCGCCGTTGTGAGGGCCTTCAGCTCGCCCGTCATCGTGTTGTTCAGCTTATCTTGCTCCTCCGCCTTTTTGAGCAGTGTCTCCAGCATGGCTTTCATCTCCGTGAGCGTTGTCGAAGTCTCCCCAGCGTCTTTGGATTGGTTCGCCTGATCATCCACGCCGGCGTTTCTGGTGTCAGCAGCGCTATCGTCTCCGTCGTTGGTCATCGTCTTCAGATCGGTTTTGTGGTGGTTCTTCGGTGTAAGAAAATTTCAAGCCCCCTCCTTCTAGCGCCAAATTGTGGGAGTATAAATCCACGCCAATTGAATTCGTTATGTCTTTTAGCGAGATCTGAAACTTCTGAGTAAAAACCACCAAAACACACAAACGAAGATCCAAAGATGGTGTTTTTTTATTAAGCTGTTTAGAAAGCTTTTTCGTATAAGAGCAAAAGTACAGAGTTCTGCTAGGTAAATTGCGGATCCCCTTTTCAGAGGGTATACATCAGTATATATACATGTTTAAGTCGGTTAAGTTAATGTCTAAAGAGATAAGGAAGATTTCCTAATTCCTCAGGATTTCCTTCTAGCGAAACCTATCATCGTCATGGGCTTCGATTCATGGGCTATCTTTGTCATCTCTTTTGTGGGCTTGAATTTGTGGGCTCGTTGTCTCAGCCCATTCTCTAACCATGGTTCGCGGCTCGGGTGACACCATGGTTCACGGCTCGGGTGACGCCATGGTTCACGGATCGGGTGACACCATGGTTCACGGCTCGGGTGACACCATGGTTCACGGTTCGGGTGACCCATGGCTCACGGCTCGGTGACGCCATGGCTCACGGCTCGGGTGACACACGGTTCACGGTTCGGGTGACGTACTATGGTCGTGACCCCCGATCCGTCTGTCGTACCATGGATCGGGGTATACGTCCCAGCTTCTTCACCGTGGGTCGTGACCCCCGATCCATCTGTCGTCCCATGGATCGGGGTACACGACCCAGTTTACCTTGTCATGGTTCGGGATACCCGATCCAACTACTTCAATCACGGTTCGGGGTACCTGATCCAACTTGTCTTGGTTCGGGACCCCGATCCAACTCTTCACGGTTCGGGATCCCGATCCAACTCCTTCACAGTTAGGGATCCCGATCCACTTGTCACGGTTAGGGATCCCGATCCAACTCTTTACTCACAGTTCGGGGTACCTGATCCAACTCCTTGTCACGGTTAGGGATCCCGATCCAACTCTTTACTCACGGTTCGGCGTACCTGATCCAACTTGTCTTGGTTCGGGACCCGATCCAACTCTTCACGGTTAGGGATCCCGATCCAACTCCTTCACAGTCAGGGATCCGATCCACCTCCTTGTTACGGTTCGGGATCCCGATCCAACTTGTCTTCACAGTTAGGGATCCCAGTCCACCTCCTTGTCACGGATCGGGATCCCGATCCACCTTGTCACGGTTAGGGTCCCGATCCAACTCTTCGACCACGGTTCGGGGTACTTGATCCAACTCTTGCTTCGTGGTACAGGATCCCGATCCAATCTTCACAGTTAGGGACCCGATCCAAC